>CAUYRT010061841.1:0-75338 GCA_963574885.1 Lepilemur ruficaudatus | reverse complement strand
TTTGTGACCAATGATAACTGACAATAGGAAATTTAAGAAATGTTTGTTTTCAAAGACATTCTATAAAAGATATCTGCACTTCAATGTTTATAGCAGCACAATTCACAACTGCAAAGATGTGGAAACAACCCAAGTGCCCATCAATACATGAGTGGATTAATAAAATGTGGTATATGTATACCATGGAGTACTATTCAGCTATAGGAAACAATGGTGATATAGCACCTCTTGTATTTTCCTGGATAGAGCTGGAACCCATTCTACAAAGTGAAGTATCACAAGAATTGAAAAACAAGCACCACATGTACTCACTAGCAAATTAGTTTCACTGATCAACACCTAAGTGGACACACAGGAACAACATTTATCGGGTGTCGGGCAGACGGGAGGGGGGAGAAAGGGATGGGTATATACATACATAATGAGTGCGATGTGCACCGTCTGGAGGATGGTCACGCTTGAAGCTCTGACTCAAGGGGGGAGGGGAGGCAAGGGCAATATATGTAACCTTAACATTTATACCCCCATAATAGGCTGAAATAAAAAAAAAAGAAGTAGAAGACAAAGAGGAGAGTATCTTGGTTTCATTTGATTGTTTTCAATAAAGTGAATCAACTATTAAAAAAAAAAAGAAAGAAATTCTTGTTTTCCTGAGCCAAGTTTCAACTAAATGTTTTTGCCACTAAAATTATGCTTTCCTATACAAACGCTGAATATAAAAGTAAGTTGCTCTGGGGATGTTAGTGTTTACATATTTTCCCATTTGTTATTTATTAGCATGAATTACTATGCTAGATTATATATGATGCTATATTATTTTTTTAAATCTTGCAATAATAAGACTAAACTTCTCTCTGAGGTTATATTGTTTTCTTGAAAGGGATGATGATTCCACAGTCATATGGGGTAAAACTCAATGAACTTGGCCACAAATTGTAGGTATTTTGACACTTCAGGTCATAGTCATTTTAAGGCAAAGCACCAATGCATAGATAAATGAATTTCATATTTATTATATCCTATGAATTCTATTCTACTAGCATTTCTAGGGAAGACAAACACCCAGGGTAAATAAACGTATTTTATTTCTGGGTGTGGAATATACAAACGCTTATTCTCAATGGCAATTGAATGTCTATCTACTGTTGGAATGTGATTTTTAAAAATATTTCTATCTTCAGCAATAAAGAAGGAACACTCATTATTTGGGGAATAAAGTATTATTTCTGAAAGAAAAAGAGCAAAGACTAGAAGCTAAGAACTTTGAGTTATTTGGACTAGTATCATTTGAGAAGAGAATAATTATGAGATATTGTCTCCACCCTCAGAAGAAAAGTTCAATAATTTACGGGACAATATTTATATTCTAAATGAGTTTAAAACTTTACATGTGTGAAAATGCTTTGCAAATTGTAAACTACTGTAAAATGTACAGGTGTATACCACTATTATTTTTTGAGTTGGTTTATTATGGCAATTCTTATGGCTAAAGCCCTGCCTATTACTATTTCTTCAGTGACCAGGTCCAGACCATCTAAAACGAGAATGAGCAGAACAAGCTACTCTCCCAGAAGTAGAGACAGCCAATGGAAAATGTTATTCCATCCAAAAAATCAATTTGTTTATTCATAATTTGAACAAAGTATTTCCATGCCAATTCCTGATTGGTCTCTCCAAGAACTTTTTTTTTGTTTTTAATTCACCAGAACAAATGGAGGAAAAAAAATTACAACTAAAACCTGACAGCATAATTAGTGGCCTGGAAGCTTGCAGTAAAAGCCATGTCACCAATTCCTTTACAGGAAGGTCAATATCAGGATATCTTCATTATGCTATTTTCTACATATTTGAATAGTGATCAAGTAACACATTTTAATACAGCAGCATCAAGTGCTTTGTCCCCACATCAGTGTTCATTTTTTTATCTCATCTTACCTCTATTATTATTTTAAAAATAATACGATCTTCAGCCCAATGAGTTCTATCACTCTTAGTAGTTTTAAATGTTCCATGTGCTTTAAAATGGACAAAATCATATTCAATAAACAAACTGCTTGCTAAAAGTCACTTTTTTCAAAAAAGATTCTTCATTTCCTAAAATGATTAATGTAACTCAAAGTTCATTTCGCCCCTGTCTACATATGGCCCGACAATTAATTAATTAATCTTCATATGTTTATGAAAAGTAGGAGAATGAGACTCACAAATGCCCACAATTCAGAGGAAAGGAACTGAGGCAGAGAGATGAGTGCTTTGCAGAGGAGGGGTTGGGAGATGACCCACATGCCTACTCTGCCCCCTTCACACAGTCTGGAGGAAGAGAAACAGAATTTATAAAGGAGATCCGTAAATTCTGATAACATGAGTCAGGGTATGATTATGTAACTTCGAATATCTTTGCGTTTAACAAGCCAGAAACCCAGAGCTTGTTATTTATTGAATTGCATGCATGCCTTTTCCTAGTTTCTTGTTTACAATAAATTTTATGGCAGGATATTTCAATTTGTGAATTCTAGCCAGACTGCTCTCTAATGAGACTACAGCCTGTTTGGGTTTTAAAGCTCTCTGACATTTATAGATGTTTACTTTGCGGCTCTAAAAACCACAGAAAATGCTCCCCTACTATAAAAATACTGATCTGTTATACTTTCAAAACATAATATAAAAATCCCTAGGTGATGAATCTTTCTTTGTGATAGAGTAACCCTCTTGTTTCAATTATTTGACAAGTGGCACTATTATTTATAAGCTTGAGTGATATGGGAGAGTATATAACTACAGCCACAATATTTTGATAAAAGGTGTCAGATAAATGCTTTGCCTCAAAAGGCTAATCTGGAAACCATTTTTCCCCTTCCCTGATATGTACGAAACCTTCTAAGCTGCTGGCAGGCACAAGGCACACTGTCCACAGAGAATAACACATGTTAAGAACATACAATATCTGACTTAAAATTTCAGCTTTTGCCAAAGAAGAGTTGTCCTCAGCAACCATGTCAGGGTGGCCTTGGAAGAAAGTCAGCGGCTCCTTTGGTCTTTTCTGTCACTAAGTGTGAGAAAATCATACTTTAACTAAACCAGTGTCATTATGATAACCTTCTCTCAGAAACATTTTGAAGGATTGCTCCACCCCACTTGAGCTTCTAAGGGTCACCAGTTGAGAGAAGAGAGAGCAGTATGACTATGAAAGAACCAAACTCCTAAAATAATGCATCCCCCCCACACACACACACACAGTCACCAATTCCAGGCTCAGTCATTCTTTTGTCTAGAGCAGGTCCTAAAACTCTAGGGTTGCATTTTTCTGGGTCTGCCAAAGCTCAAGTTCCTATACTAATTTGTTGATTTGGGTCCATTGGTATAATTATTATTTTTATCTCCAGAATTATTAAGTTTTTAAAACTCATTCTATTGATGAGACTAAACAGAAGAAGGCAAACATTTCATTTCAAAAGCCTATTTCTGTCTATTACAAGTATCTGTCTAGGGGTCTAATTGAAGAAGAATTCTGAGGCTGCGCATGGTGGCAAAGCACAACCTAATGATGTCTGCTAGCTACAGGTGCAGGACTGGGGAGTTCTGAGGTCTCACAGAACATGTCAGTAATCAATAAGTGTTTGTTGTATCTTTGGTTTTATGCAAAATGGCCGAAGACTCCTTGAATAAGAAGCTTTAAAAAAATAGGTAATAGTAACTAGCTGTGTGCCCTTAGATATAAACGTATTTGTCTACTCACTTACTTTTCATCTGAAATACTTCAATAGACCCTTAAAGAGTCTTCCTGCCTATAGCCCTGCCCCTTTCCAAGCCATACCACTATTAAAATGACCTTTCCTTTGGACCATGGTTGCCCTTTCCACCCTGGTTCTTTATTGTGATTAGGCTCTGTAATGAGGCATGCCACACAAATATATAAAACCCACCAAGGCAAATGGATAAATAGATACACTGGATGGATGCACAGATGGATGGAAGGAAGGTAAACACAGATAGACAGACAGACCCATGACACCTTCATTAATCAATTTACCAGTTATTCTCTGCTTTCTCTTCCCTGGGTTAAGACCTCAGACTCTCTGCTTTGGCTCACAGACCTTAGTTTCCCTCTTGAAACCTTTGATTTCATTTTAACCCACAGATTTAGGGAAAATACACTCCCAGTGAAACTCTCAGAGAAGAAAGGGTGCCCTGGCATCACTTCATGGAGAGGCAGCCTGAGACAAGGCCTCTTCCTGTATTAAAATCTTTTCTTTGGAATACTAAGGGCAAGTTCCTCAGGAGTACAAAAACCGTCTTCCTCCACCCAGTCCCTGTAGTCTTGCTCTGCTTCACACCACCAGTGCTCCTTCTCCAAGAACAGGCCCCATAGCTCCCTCAGCAGACCAGGATGTTTCTAAAGTTTTACAAGTTTTCACGTGGCGTTTTTGCTTTTTTATTTTGTTTGACAAATTCCAACTTGGTTTTGAACACCCAGTTCATAAATTACCCCACACCACACTCTGGAGAAAGTTAATCATTCCCTTCTCTGAGTTACCTCTGTACCTTTCCCGTAAATATTTCTACAATTGTACCAATCCTGTGCTTTGTTCGTTTATATTAATATCTGTGAACTCGCTGAGAACAGAACAGGAACTTGGTCTTAATTTGTCTCTGTTTTCTTAGCACCCAGCAGAGTTTAGGACACGTTGAATATAACTAAGGATACCCTCAAGGTTTTCTGTTTGAGAAACAAAGGGAATAGTGATAACATTAACCAACAAGGAGATGAAAAATAGGAGAAGATTGTACTGTGAGATGTAATTTATTTCGGGTGGAGATATTCAAGTTTCAAAGTCCTAGTTAGAGGTGCCACAGAAGCCAGGAAGTTGGGAGATCTGGGCTAGAGCTGGAGAGGGGTTTGGAACAGAAGACAGTCATCTGGGAATCATTAGCACGGACATGGGAGCGGAAGCTGTGGATGGACAAAGAGAACCTAATAAAAGACAAGAAAAAGTGGCAAGAAAAGAATTCTGCAGATCATCCAAAATGTGGCCCAAAATTTAAAAGCCAATGAAGAACATGGAGAGATATGGAAATTGGGAAAAATGATAAGGAAGAACCTATACGACCTGAGAGGCCAAAGGCATTAAAAATTTAAAACAAGAAAGGGTAATCAATCATGTCTGTGTCTCATCGCGGTCAAGTGGGATGAAAACTAAACAGAAAGGAAGGACTTCAGAATTTGTGGGGAGGGGTGTGCAGGGCAAAGCAAGACATCATTGAGTGCATTTCAGTGGAAGGAAAAGCTCAGGAAAACAGGCTGCAGCTGGTCAGAGTGAGTTGAATGTGTGCCTCTCATCCTGACTCATCACAGAAACCATGGCTTGAGCAGGAGGCCTCCAGGGGCTGTCTGGGTGGGAAGGGGGGCAGGGGGTAGAAAGGTGTGGAAAGAAGGAATTAGTCAATGAGCAAAGCAGGAAGGATTCTACTCTTCCTACTGCAACATTATACGTATTTGATATTTTAGGCAAGACATCCTTAGGAAAATGGTTCTGCAATTCCTGTTGGTGATAAATGCCTATTCCTCCATTCCTCGTGTTTCTATAAAGGAGAGAGAACATCCACCCCAAAAGAAAATATAGTCTCTGTGTTCTCATTCACTTCTCCTTGGGAAGGAGTAATTGATCTGATTTTTGAATTTGGGAGAAGGAATTAAACTTGTCCAGCTCATCACCTTACTCTCTTAAATTTATAAAAAGAACAGGATCCTGTTATGCCTTAAACAGCCTTGCCACAGCTGCGGAAGATGGGCGCTGTCCAGCTCTGCCTGTAACTGAGGGGGTAGTTGACATCACAGGGGGCTGTATTAAGAAGCCCATGTGGTCACAGACGTAAGTCACATTCTTCAATTCAGCCATGCTGGCAATAAAGCTCACAGGGTGTGCTCCATTTATCTGACTACCATGTTTTCTTCTCAACTAGATCTGACCTCAAGGGGAGAATCTGTGGTTAATTGTCATTGCCTTAAAACCTTGAATTACTTTTCAAGGAGATTGTTAAAGAAAAGATAGAGAAATATAAGGCCCCCAATTCCTCAATTGGAAGATTAAGGAGTTGAAGTGGATGATCTCTAAAGTTCCTCCCAGCAATCTCTGAACATTTGTTTAATACTGTGTATGTGCACATATCAGACAAGCAGGAGGAGCACAGAGCCAGACACAGCTCGAGTGAAAGGAAGTGAAGATTCAAAACAGGAGTGGGTGGTCAACAGAGTGGTAAGCAGAAAGGTCTCCCAAGCTGAAGGCAAATGAAGAGGTCATAGGGTACTTACCAAGAGCATGCTGAGAGAAAAGTGAAGACTGCTATATATGAAAAAAAAAATGTATATATACACATATACAATATACATAGGCACAGATAAACAAAAAGTAAGATAGAAAAACAGGCTGGAAAAAAGATTCTCCCCAATTCCACCATTCGTTCAATGCTTACACAAGCCCCTTCCCACTTTAGATTGTAAGATTTTGTACCTTTGCACCTAAATCTTCTCAAATAAAAAATGAATAGCCACAAAGTACTTAAAAGCAAATGCTAGGAATTGTTTGGCTCACAGAACAAAATAGAGACTTTTAACCAAGCTGAGGACAGTAGAATATTATTTTGCTCTCTTGCTCCTTGAAAGCACTAAGATCTTTCCACTCCCAACATTCCATACAGCAAGGGGTGTAAGTGAGGGGTGCTTCCAGGCTCAGAGAAACAGTGATGATCTAGGGAGCCATGGCACATGGTTTAAGGACTAACGGATTTCTTCTGACTTATCAGTGAGCCCCTCTGGGACCAGAGTGCAGAAAGCAATTTTTTTTTGGCTGCTGTTGTAAACAAAAATCTAACTCAGCCCTGCACTGAATTCTTCCACAGGAAATCCTTGCTCATCTGCCTTTTGAGATACACAAGGTCTCTGGCGGTTGCTCTCCAGAGGTAGAAGTAAGGTGTGCTCCGTGCTGTGCATCAGTTGCCATGTTGTGGCAACCGCAATTCACAAGGGGATAGCTGATCCACCACGGCTTTCAGCTATAATCCTCCTGGAATCTATCCCTGCTGTTAGAGGGATAATTATCTGGTTATCCCTGAGGCCAGTTCTTGCAATTTTCACATAAAAATCACCTCTTGCATAAGACGTGAAATTTAAAATCATCTCCTCACAGATATCACTGAGTCACTTCATTACCTTTGGGATAAATATAAATTATGCATTTTTTGATTCTCTTTAAATTTTTAGAGGCACATGGGGACAGTGAAGGGTCTCACTGGTGCTAAAAATATAAGGCATTCCAGAAAGAAACAATAACTTGTGTGATAATAACAGCTACTAGTGCTCCAAAGACTCCCTGCTTGGTCAAGGAAATCACATCAAGTATGGAAAACTAACAGGAGGCTTGCAAGCTGGTCACAAGAACAGGCTAAATGTCACTGCCTCATGTCCTAATGCTGTTTATTTTCTTATCTCCGTGATTTCTTTCACAGAACTGATGTACCTCTATGAATTAGCACCTTTCTGGGTGTCTTCAACCAAGAATGCACACAAAAGTCTCTATATCAGAACCCTTGTGTCTATATCAGGTGCATCCTTACGCCTATTCCTTCCTCCGATTCCACACCTCAATATCAAGAGAGTTATTTGTCTGCACCACGGAAGTGGCATTTTATAAATCCTTTGCGGACTGTTTTGTTTTTGTTTTTGTTTTTTTATCTCTAGATGCCTCCAAGACTTGCTAGCATACGTGTGTTCATATTTCAGAGAAAGGGTGACATTGTCAAAATTAGCAAGAATAAAATGCAATGGCTGTCACTTCAAGAATAAAGAAATTTGTGCGTTCTCATGCCCTGCCACACTACAATGACCTAGTTCACACTAGCATCTGTTCAGTAGTGATGAACTATTCCAGATGTAAACTGGCAGCACAACCCTACGTTACCCAGACTTCCATGGAGGGCTACAGATGTTTCATTCCATAGTCCCCATTCAATATAAACATGGCTAATTTTTTCCACTATTATTCCAATAAAGGAACAGTCCTTAAAGATTCAAACCCATAGCATAATATTAATATACTGTTCACCACAGATGCCTGATAACTTTAGAGCAAACAAAAGAACAACATCCCCTCAAAAATAAATAAAAAAGACCAGTCCGGCCACGGAAGTTAATTAAATTGCTTGATCTTTATAGCGACTGGTAAAACTTTGAGTTCTCAGACTTGTGGGAAAACTGAGACAAATTTCAATATCCAGTGTTGAAGTCTTCCTGAGGCAAAATGCATTGTGCAATATTAATTTTTCATGTTAAAAATTAGAGGTATTTGAAAACCACTGCTTCCCAAAACAGGAAGGAAAATCACTGCTCACATGGTAAAATGTGTCAATTCTATACAAAATGCCTTTAAGCCCTTGACCTAATGAGGTTAGTGACAGGGATATGGATGACTAGAACAGGAAACGTAACTCAGAAAGAATTTTGTTCATGAACTGCCATATTTCTCCTGTCATTTAACCAATTTTCCTTCTCAAAATTACAACATGGACTGCAAATCCTCAAGGCTAATGCTGCATATGACAGACTAAGCGCTATTTAAAATGTAATAATATATATGTCAATCTGATAGGAAAAAACAAGAGGCCATGTGAAGGGCTTTTCAGGTAGGCAGGGGTCCTAACAGGTTATAAAGATGACAATCGGGAAAGCAAACCACCAAACGGCTTTTCCCGTCCAATTAGTAAAAGTGTGGTATTGTCAGCAGGTTCTACAAATGAAAGAATTATTCCAGCCTGAGCACGCAATGGTATCCACTCACTTTGCTAACTGACCTTCAATGTACAATGCATTAATTCATACTAAAATTAATGCTTTGGGTTAAAATCAATGCTTAGAGGACATTAACGGAAATGATTTAATGTGTGTGTCATGCATACTGTTGCCAAAGTTTTTAATCTTTATAATTCACTACAAACCAAAATTATGAAAGGTGGAAGAATACTCAGAATTCTAAGACTCCCACGGCTGACCAAAGCACACACTTTTGTTTTCCACTTTAATCCCAGTCAAAGCGTCTGTGCTCTTTAAAGCTTGAATTATCAGTAAAGAGGAACCACTGGTTCCCTGCAAACATACTTTATCATAGTAGGAGACTTTCTCTCAAGAATGGCTGCATGGGTGTTTACAAGGATTCACTGCAGAGACACCGGGTGTGGAGAATCGAGTTATTCAAGATTTCCCCGCAACGACTGGAATCCGTATGGCGAGACGCAGATTGCGCTCTTCCTGCACCTACTTAAGGCTCTAGAAACTGTGAATCACATCAAAGTGTGACAGGAACGGAAACGGACTAGTTAAAGCTGTATGTTCTGTTTCCTGCCTCCGTGGATGTTTCTTCAAAGTGGGGTCTGGAACAGAGATGAGACAAAACAAATACATCAGGCAATACAGAAGATGGATCCAGAAGACTCAGGAGAAGCCTCTCCTTGACTGGTTCAGAGGCGAGCGAGGTGGGTTAGGGACAGCAGCAAAGGAGAAACAGCACAAGACAGACTCCCAAAGGTTCTCAGGAGCTTCTTGCTTTAAAAGGTCGGGGCTAAAGTTCACTTAAGAATAAATTCAAAGTTTGTTTTAAGCACTTATAATTAAAGAACATTTTAGATTTGGGGAGAAAAGGTGCAAGTGTCAAGTCTGGAGTGAATCGCCTGATCCTTTAATATTTAACTTCTCTGACCACAAATCTCTGTGATGACCTCCTAAATGGAGGCAGAGGCCTGCACAGGGCTTTCTCAAGGGATTGTTTAATGAGGACTATTGGGAAGTTTGACTCCACTTGACACCTTAAATCTCTGAGTCCTCCTTGGAAAAGGAAGCAACCATTACCTGCTTCCCAGGTGAGCACTGAGAGGAAAGTTTGCCGAAGTTAGATGGTTTTCAGAAAACAAACCAGGTAAATCTCAGGAAACCACACGACTTCTGATTTCTCTACCCTCCACGGCCTGCCCCTGACAGATGGAAAATACATCGGCTACTCTCTGGACAGAGGTAAGTGACACAGCAGATTGCAGTGGGCAGCATTCAGTCGACACCTTCCAACCATGTAAAATCAATTTTATTAAACTGTTCCTAGGAAGAACCTCTGCTTTCCTGCTGACCCATCAATCCTTAAATACTTCTCAAGAGGATCATGGTACAAGATGCTTTTATAGTGTGGTTCATAATAGCTACCATTTATCCCAGAGGCTCAAAACGACAGGACTAGGATTGTTACCAGAAGAATAAGACATACATTCCTTGGTAATTTAGCAAATCTCTAGCTGTGGTTCTCCTCACCCAGTAAAATGCTTGTCTAGTCATTTGGAAATTTTACTCCAGGTTCCTCTTCTGCAAACTCAACCAACACCAGTGGCATGACAATCATGATGGATTATATTTAGGAGGTAAGTGCCTGGGCAGGGGAGAATAAAAGAAAGCACATCCTAGAAATATAATGCAATATACAAGTTTCTAAAGATTGAAAAATGGAACAATTTACATTCCACTGAAATGTACTGACATTGTGGTCTGATGAGAAACTTGTAAGAGAAGATAATGAAACAAAAAAATATTTTTTTTCAATTAACAACATAACTCGGGGAGAAATCTTAAGAATGAAGAAAATGAGGCCAGGCGTGGTGACTCACGCCTGTAATCCTAGCACTCTGGGAAGCCATGACGGGTGGATCGCTCAAGGTCAGGAGTTCGAAAACAGCCTGAGCAAGAGCGAGACCCTGTCTCTACTAAAAGTAGAAAGAAATTAATTGGCCAACTAAAAATATGTAGAAAAAAAAAGAATGAAGAAAATAAGACCTTAAAGGCAGCTGGAGTAATTGTCTAAGAAATGCATATCCAAGTCAGGTGCAGTGGCTCACGCCTGTAATCCTTGCACTTTCGGAGGCTGAGGTGGCAGGATCGTTTGAGGACCAGACCAGCCTGAGCAAAGGCAAGACCCTGTCTCTACAAAAAATAGAAAAATTAGCTGGGCATGGTGGTGTGTGCCTGCAGTTCCAGTTACTCAGGAGGCTGAGGCAGAAGGACTGCTTGAGCCCAGGAGTCTGAGGTTGCAGTGAGCTATGATGATGCCACTGCACTCTAACCCAAGCAACAGAGTGAGATCCTGTTTCAAAAAAAAAAAAATTAATAAAAGAAATTGCATATCCAATCCCATCACTTCCCTATTGAGATGGGTGCAAAATCCTTCCCATGGACTTTTGCCATAGGACGACAGAAGCTATCTCAGGGTTTTAAACTGGGAGAAGAGATGAAAATGCAATCTCTTCTTCTGCCTTTAAGATGCAATCCACTTGCCATGGTTTCTGCTTTCTCTAGGAAAACTTCTGACACCTCAACATGAGGTTGGATTCCCTAGAGTATAACCTTGTAGGACCCTCTACTTTCTCTCGACACATATCACATTTGGAAATACTTTTTCAATGTCTCTCTATTCCTCAATGTCTGTGATGACCAATGTGGTAGACATAAGCCACATGTGGCTATCCAGCACTTGAAATGCGCCTAGTTCAAATCGAGATGTGCTTTAGTGTAAAACTCACACCAGATTTGGCAGACTTAGTATGTATTACTCCAGAAGGAATAAAGCCCAGCCGAAAACTTGATTTTAGCCCAGTGAGACCGATGTTAGTCTTCTGACCTTTAGTAGCATAAAAGAATAAATTTAGGTTGTTTTAAGCCACTAGTTTGTGGAAATTGTAACAGCAGCAATAGGAAATGAATATATATGGTTTCTAGAAAGTTTAAATTATATATGTAGATCACATACTATTTTGCTAGACAGCACTGGGTTAGATTATAAACTCCATGAGGGCAGGAACCTGTCTGTTTTGATCACTGCTCCATGCTCTGTACCCAGCCTGCTGCCTGGCACATGTGGTCAGTCCGAAATAGTGTGGATAAATAAAGCAATTTAAATAAAGAAAGTCTTCCCTCTTCAGAATTCATAATTCATCCATTATTCCAATAAAAATTTATTAAGCACTTACTCTGAACTAAGTATTATATGAGGCGCTGAAGATACAAATATAACAAGAAGTGTCTGCCAGGGGCTGGGGGAAGAAGAGAATAGGGAGCAAGTGTGTAATGGGTGGGGAGTTTCCTTTTGGGATAATGAAAATATTTTGAAATTAGATAGCAGGGTCAGTGTCTGGCAGGGGTCCAGTCTCTCCTTCCAAGATGGAAGCTTGTTGCTGCATCCTCTGAAGGGGAGGAACCTTGTGTCCTCACATGGCAGAAAAGAGGAATGGGCAGAAGGGAGAGACTAACTCCCTAAATCAAGCCCTTTTACAACAGCATTTATTGACTCATGAGAGTGAAGCTCTCATAACCTAAACCCCTCCCAAAAGGCCCCACCCACCTCCCAACACTGCTGCACTGGGGATCAAGTTTGCAACACATGCATTTGGGGGAACTCTTCCAGACCATAGCATTAACTGTGCAAACTGTAGAAGGAGGGGGAATTCAGATAGGTGGCTCATTTATAGCATCCCCAGAAGACTTTTCAAACTCTAGGCATTCATTACTGATTGACAGCTGTTTCCTTGTCCCTGTCCTAATTGATAGTCCTTAGAGAGTGAAGCCTGAATCCTTGAAGTCACAGCTACTATAATTATCCACAATCACAGAACCCACTGAACAAAGATCTGTTTAAAATGGGAAACTATAAAGAAAGGGGAATGGGAACCAGAAACTTGATACTATAGGCAAGCCAACAAAATATGCATGTCACATTAATATATAATTAGAGACAAGAAATGAAGAAAAAACTAGGTTTGCTTGGTCTTTATCTGACAATACGGAACAGCCATTTGAAACCATCTGGCTTCTGACACAAGCAAGATGCATAGATCTAAAAACAAAATTTGGGAAGAACACCAAGAGATCATCAAAATCACAGGATAGGAATGAAGGTGAATAAGACCATTTGGCTTCCGTTGTGGCTGGGAAAGATTTAAATACAACTTGGGAATATTAAGAAATGTTCTTTAGAGTAGAAAGATAGACTTGAGTTTCTATACTTTAATAAGAACTCTTTGTTCCTGGGGGGAGGAGGGAAGGGGAGTGAATTTTACTTTCATCTCAATTTATTAAAAATCCACAACTAAAATAAATTTTATTTTAAGGATCAGCAATTTTGGAATTTCAGATAGTACTTGCTCAGAAGTACATGCTACTCAAGATATTAAGAAATCTGTAGATCTATTGAATCAGAATCTATGTACTTGAACAAATGTGTGAATCTCAAATATCTCAAAGCAAAAGAAAAAGTGTTTTAGAGTATTGTTGCTTTTTTAAAAAGTGCTAAAGTTAGACCAAGGTATACAGTTTTGTTCTAACAGACATTTAGGTTAATTGTAAAGATAAGGAATGCATTATGGGTCAAAAATCAAACATTCCTCTCATGTTATGTATATTTTGTTCCCATTATATTGGCTTTATTTTCAAAATTGTAGTTTGTAGTATTAATTTCCTTTTATTGGTATTCTTGCATATACTATTCATTCAGTAAATGAGTTATGACTTTCAAAAAAAAATTGATCTCAACTAAGAACTGACACAAACTCAATTGCATACTGGATAAAGGAGAAGTAACTCGAGGAAATGTATTTGTGCTCTAGGAGAATTTTGTTTCCAAAATTCTTTGACACATTTTAAATCTTTTATTCAAATGTTATCTTTTCAGAAATGTCTTCCCATCAAAAGTAGCATCACTCAATGGGTACAGTCAAATCCCCCTGCTTTATTTCCTTCTGATCATTATCTGACACGTTCTTGTTCACCATGTGTCTACTTTTATGCTTACATCTGCCTCCTGCCTCTGGCATGTAAGCTCCATTAGAGCACAGCTGGTATGTCTTGTTCACTGCTTTATCCACAGCAGCCCTTAGTGGACACCTTTGTTGAATGAATGAATGAATGAACAGGAAATTGAAGTACTATTTCCTGACTTCATTCTACCTCCCATCTCCTCCCTCAATGATTTATAAAACTTTTCAACTGGAAGATTAACTTTATTCTAGAAATACTGCTAGATTTAATGCGTATTATAAGGTTAATTAAGCACATGAGATCAGAAATCATCTTGTCTAGGTAAGAATTCTAGTGTCTTCACTTTTTTCCTTCTAGTTGTACACCCTTCGGTAAGCTACTTAATCTTTCTATGATTTGGTCTCCTCATCAGTAAAATCAAGTTGTTAATATTAATATTAGCTATGTCATAGGGTTACTGGAAGACTAAAGTATATAGAATAGTGCCTGGAACCTACTAAGCACACACTAAATGTAAACTCCATAACTGGTTGAAATCATGGAATAAGAATGATGGCTTAAAGAAAATGTAATATTTTCTATCCTTATAAAGGAACAGATGGTTTTAGGAGTAAATTATCTGTACCCAGAGGTGTTCAAACAGAGTTAATTATCTGCTTGATGGAGATACTGGAAAGAGGATTTATGTATCAGAAAGAATTTACATTAGATAATTTTTAACATCTCCCTTCCTACTCTAAGATCCAATGTTCATACTAACACTAACCTGAGGCTGAGAAGTATACAGTACAATTCCCAGATGCAAAAACAAAGAACATTTTAGCCTCCAATATCTAGCAGATACATTTCTACTATTTTCACAAGAAAGTCCGTGTCTTCTCCGTACATGAGAAACTTCCTGTCTATCTTTCACTGTTGGTGTCTGTGTTCTTGATCTCTCATGAGGCCAGGGAATCAGGAGTGGATGAATATGAGAACTGGAGCACAGGTGTTCTTAGAGACAGAACAACGCTAAGAATTACGCTTGCTTAGAAGGCTCATGATAAACAGAATTGAGGGCAAGCCTAAAGGGGAGAAATTGCAAAGACTTTGAGATCTGCAACTGAGTCAAAAACAAAATAAAAGAAAAACACTATAGTTCTTAATTAGAAAGGAAGAATTTAAATGTACCCAAATTCAAAGAAGCCTGTATCATACTTCAGACAGAGGGATAGGAAACTGGGAACCAGCTGAGTTCTCCCAAAGTGGTCCTAGAATAGGAAGAGTGCAAGACATTCTTCAAGACCACCACCATACATCCAAGCAAAGGGGGCAGGCAGGGGTAGGACAGTGAGGGCTGTGTGCAGGGGTGCACCCAGATGCAAGCAGCTGGTAATCATGCCTTGTTAAAAGGAAGGGAGATGTGAAAAATTTAAATCCAGGTTCAGACTGGGAGAATGAGTCAGTGGGCTTCTAAATCCATGGCATCAAGATGTAATCTGGGATACTCATGTTCTTGAGATATCCTAAATTATTTGCTACTCTTAGAAAAGAGCAATTAATTGGCATTCTATATTTTCATGTTAATTGGATTTTATCATATTCAAATTCTCTAAGAAAACAACAATCCATGTGAGCACATTCAGTTGGTCTTCAGCTACTTCGGGGTTTTTTTGTAAACAATAACGGCCCCTTTTATCATCAACCAATAATGTTACGTAGCATTTGCAAACATAGTATGATTTAATTCTCCCCAATGGTAGATCTGGAGCAGCTTCTCTATGAGGTATTTTCAAGTGCTGACCAGAATAGCTGCACTAAGAACAGTCCTTGTATGCTCAGGTGAATAGCTAAAAATACACACTTATTCTCCTTTCTGTAGCAGTGAAAGTCATTTTCAAACACCCTACAAAAGACTTTGATGTCAATGTGTGTTAGCCTCGGTTAAGCTGTTTCAAATCCTATACACACATTTGGGGGAATTCCTTCAAATTCTGATGAGCTAGCCAAAAATTGCTTTAAAATTATTATAGTCCTTCTTCACTGTTTGCACGTAGTTTTTAGTAAGCTCATTTTGAGTTCAAGGAACTTCAGAGTTTATTTTTATAGGTAAGTTTCCACTCTCTCTCAATAGAATTCTTGTATTTTTTTGTGCTGTATGTACAGAAATTTGCTTCAGTCTTTAAGAATTTATTTTAGAAACATAAGAAGTTTTAAATCTACACATACACACGTTATTTAGTAAGCCACATTTACATTCAAGAACTTGTCAATTTAATATAGCTTGTCCTTTGGGAGATTAATTGCAGCAGGTGGTAATAAAAGTTAGGACTCTGTGTTGAAATATGATATATGGATTTATTTTAAGGCTTTTGGAAAAGCTAGTTTATCTGGTATACCTTGTGGTCTCTTGTACCTGAACATAGAACAAAGTGGGAGGGAGAAGTTATATGACCTAAGAAATTTTGGCACTGCATGATTCCTCAGGGCTCCTTCCAGCATCACTGTTTCATTGGTTTTATCCATCCCAAGGGGGGAAAGTCAACTTCTTAAAAATAATTTTCCAAAAATCTTAAATTTTAGCACAAGACATACATGATTATATGAATGACAGAAAAAAGTTCAGAAAACATTACTTTCCAAACTTCAGTGGTTATCAATTGCAAATGATATTCTTCCTACTATCCATGTGGGTGTTTTTGATTGTCACAATAAACTAGAAGACTATACTGGCTTTTACTGTGAAAGAGCCAAGGATGCTAAACCTTCTGCAATGCACATGGCAGCCATGCACAATGAAGAACTGTTCTACCTAAAATACCAATATGGTGACACAACAGAAAATATAGAAACCAACTGAGAGCAGGAAATTATTTATTTCTTTCCATGTGTGATAAATGAAGTGGATAAAAAATAAGTAACATATAGAATATCTGAATAACATAATTTAAATGGTAGATCATATGTGGTATGACCCATTGCATATATATATATATATCTCATATCTGCACCCTGAAAACAAAGCAAATACCTTCTTTTCTAATAGTATCCATGAAACAGGCACAAAATTTGACAATCTAATATGGCATAAATAATACATCAATAAATTCCCCCAAACAGAAGAGTACAGAAAACATTCTTGCATCATGATGCAATAAAACAATTACTAACAAAAGTAGAAAAACTATGTCCCATCTTCTGAAAATTATAAAATTCCCTTGTAATTTTCATGTCAGAAAAGGCAAATATTAATAACATCTCAAGAACTATATTTTAAAAATCCATGGGTTAGCTAAAATCATGCTGAAAGGAAAATTCATAGGCTTAAATAGTTTATTAATAAACATGAACAAAAAATAAATTAAGCATCTAATTTAGGGAATTAAAGGAAATGAAAACTATAGAAAGCAGAAAAACTAATTTACATAAATATAAATTAATTGAAAGAGAGAAGAAAATTAATAAATAAATCAAAAAGCTAGTACTTAAACAATTAGGTAACCAAACCAAGGGGGATAAGGAAGGAAGCTAATACAATTACACAAAATCAAAACTAATAAGAGGCAAATCACACCAATATAGAAGACATTTTAAAAAATTATAACGCATTTCTCTGTTCAACTCTGTGCAAATAAATTTCAAAACTTGGATGAAAGAGATAGTTTTATAGAAAATATGATATGTCAAACTACCTCTAGAAGAGAGGTAAAATCTATCAGATCAATTAGCACACAAATACAGAGAACTGTTAGAGTCATCCCCCTAACTAGAAACACAACACACGTGCACACAGGGCCTAGATGATTTCATAGCACAACCTGCCAAACTTTTTAAATAACAGAAAATTCCAATACCGTTTAAACTCTTTCAGAGCATAAGGGAAAAAAAAAACTAGGACAGTTTCCAAATTCTTTTTACAACGCAATGGTAACACTGATACCAAAACCTGACAGACTGCACCAAAAAGAAAATTACAGAACACACTCATTTAGGAATAGCAATGCTAAAGTCCTAAATTCAACATTGACAAACAGAATCGAATAGCAATTAAAATAACACACTATGACCAAATGGAATTTATTTTATTCAGGAATATAAAAAAAAAGATTAAAAACTTAGGAATTACTCGCTATGGCATTCAAAGCCTTTTATAGCATTAAAGTTTTCTTTTCCACATTAATCTCACTATTCTAATGATAGTCAAACAATGTAACTCATTTTTTCTCATACTTAAGCTATTTCTTGTCTCTTGACCTCTGCTAATTTTGTACTTTTGTTTGAAATGCCATCTTCCCAAACTTCCTCCCAGTTCTAAATAGCTTAACCCACCTACAAAAACCAATTTAACTATTAACTCATAAGAAAAAGCTTCCTTGACTCTCCCTACGATCAGAAACTTTTCTTTTGCTGAACAACCAAAATGCTTTCTCTCTCTCTTTCTCTCTTATAGCACTTGTTATATTTAATCCTGTATTGCAGATATTTGCATAAAGGCTCTACCTCTCCTATTAGACTAGAAACTTTGAGGTCAAGGGCTAGGTCTTATGTACATTTGTATTCTAATCACCTTAAGTGCAAATCCTTACCTACTTGCACATTTTGGTATATAATACAAACACACAAAAATCCAGATCATAAAAGCAAACTGAAGACTTGTGAGTAGTAGTTTCCCTTCAAATGTTACTGCATGTGCATAGAATGAAAAATTAGAATCTGAAAATCAGCAGGGCACTGGCCATATCAGCCACACTGTCATCCTACAGCTGGAATCATGGCAGCATGAAGTGCGCTCAAGCTCCAGACTAAGAAATTCTAATTACCTTCAGCCAGTGAATAAACTGACAGTAACTACTATTGCAGAAGGCAAAAAGCAGCTACAACCATCAATTCCAGGCACGGAGGTGGGGATGAGTAAGTCAGGATGGAATTGTTGGTTTCATTAGGTTGTTGGTTTGGAAGCAAGTACTCTACATACACACACACACACATACACACACACACACACACACACACATACTTTACACGTACTTATCCTCTTCATATTTTCATTTTTCATAAAGCCCAAATATTAACCTATGTTCTAAAATTTCAGTGAAAACGTATAAGCTCATGAGAGAGTCATAATGTCGAGTTTCAAAATGTATATGTAATAAGTTATGCGTGGCAGGGTCAACAGTCCTATCAGAATTGCACCCGAAGGTTGGCTAGGAACAGAATATTAAGCAGAGTAGAGACTATGGAATTCAACATGATAAACAGACATTAGGTTAGAATGGCACAAAAAGGCCAAATTCCAACCATTGTTGATACACTTCTGGAGAGCTGGACTTTCAATAGAAAGTTGTTAATCTGGGTACCATTGCAAAAGCAGCAAAATACAATGAAATGACAAACTTCTGGTTCACTCTGACTACAGGAATTACCCTTTGAGAGCCTGGGAACCAAAGAAGTTGACATAGCCAGTACTTTGCTAGTAGGGAAATCTAACAGCTACATTTTATTTCCTTCTCCCCGTGTTTACCAGGCCCTCCCGCCTGGTATAAACACCAGCCTAACCACAATCAATGTCTTCTGTCACCAAAATCTCTATCTCCAGACAAGAATGAGATACCCCGCTGTCCCAGTTTGCTATCAAGATCACATGCATAAACGGCCATCACTCTCCACATTCCAACCATGCTCGGTTGAACAACGGCCCCCCAAAGATGTGCCCGTCCTAATCCCCAAAACCATCAAATATGTTATCTTATATGGCAAAAGGGATTTTGCAGATGTGATTAGGTTATGCATTTTGAGATGGGGAGATTATCCTGGATTATCTGGTGGACTCGTCGTAATCACAAGGGTCCTTATAAAGAGGGGGCAGAAAAGCCAGTATTAGAGTGACTTGATGCGAGAAAGACTTGATGGGCCACTGCTGGTTTTGAATTTGGAAGGGGGCCATGAACAGCCTCCAGGAGCTGTAAGAGGCAAGGAAGGATTCTCCCCTAAAGTGTGCAGAGGGAACGCTGCCCTGCTGATACCTTGACTTCGTCCCATTGAAACCCATTTCAGATTTCTGACCTCCAGAATGGTAAGGTAACATATTTACATTGTTTTAAACCATGAAATTTATGGTAATTTGTTACAGCAGGGATGGGAAATCAACAGACTAATTCTCTTCTCGGTTTATAGCACTGCCTCAAAGCATCCTTATTCATGGATCACTCTCAATTACCACCCTGCCACATGACTCGCCAAGACCTATTGACTCTGCCTCCTAAATTCTTAAGTTTTGCTTTATTTTCAATAGACAAATAATAATTGTTTATGGAGTACAATGGGATGTTTCTGTACATGTATGCATTGTGAAATGATCACATCAGGCGAATCAGCTTATCACCTCAAACATTTATCATTCATTTGGGGTGAGAACATTTAAATTCCTCTCTTTTACTAAGTTCTTTATGTTCCCTCCCACCCTGTCTTTTCCTGTCTCCAAGGGTACTCCCTGAGACAGACTTTCATCCTGTGACTCCTCACTAGTCACCCTGCATCTACTCAGGCCACTGCCTCTTCCAACCCCAACCTGAGATAGTCATTCTCCAAACTGCCCCAGAAGATCTTCATGAGACACAAATCTGTCTCAAGACAAATGGCTTACTGTTGACAGCTGACTAACAATTAAGTACCTTGACCTGATAAATATCTTTCATATTCTGACACCCCACCTAACCCTCCCATTGTGATCTCTCTGCCTTCTGTTCAAACTTGCTGCTCCAACCAGCATTACATTCACAATCAGCGCTTCATCATAACTCTATGCCTTTGTCTGCTGTTCTCCCACTGCTTGTCTAACTGACAAACTCCTAAATATCTTTCAATACTGAACCAACCGTGTTGGCAAGCTCTTGACAGTGAGGTCCCTGAGGGATCTCTTTTTCTATGTTGTACACTGCGCCTAGCCCAGCCCTCACTCTGAATAAACACGATGGACAAACCTTCCCTTCTCATGACCTCTGGCATACACTCTTTCCTGTTGCAGTATGATTCTTCTACTTCTGGATCATACTTGGCTTTGGAATTACTTTCAGAATTAACATCTGATACCTGCCCAGTAAGACACTGATGCCTTCACACTCCTGTTTTGTCAGTGAGCAGGTGCTAGATTTGAGAAGTGGTACAAGAACCTGGTATCATGGCCATGTCTTCTAAAGCTAAGAACTTCACCTTAAAAGATTTAGGGCAAGAAGCACTTGTCAGTCTCAATTCTGCTATCGATGGGGACCCACTCAAAATCACTTCTATGATTTCCCTTTTTGGTTATAAAGAATTCAACTTTCTTTCAGTTTTCAGGGTAGACAAGATCTTTACTTTCAAATCATTTTCATTCCTTTTCTTTTGCTCACCGACAATTTCCTAATATTGCGTTTAAAATATGGAGCTAAAAATTAGACTCTAATTTATGCCTTATCAATGCCAAACACAGTGAGTAGATTATTTCATGGCTACATTCTGAGTAATGCAACCCCAGATCATGTTCACCTCTTTGATAACAGCCCTATTGCTGACTCATATCCCTGACTGACAGGTAAGAATGGCTTTTTACCTCTGGAATACTTACACGTCAATTCCATTCTTTATGACGGCTAGGATAACCTAGCAGTATTTTTTTCCTAGAGTAATAAAAACCTCACTATTTTGCAAAGAACTGTCTAGTGTACTGACAGTATGGCTCATCTTGACTTGATATTCCACTCTATAATTAGAACCATTAGACTCAAATCAGAGACTCAGAAAGTGCTCTAGGAGTTTTATTTTTAAGCATGTTATATATTTATGTGGGTGAATAACAATTCAACTGAAAGTCAAAATAAACACATTTTTCAACCATCAGGTGATGCAACTTCATTTTAGAAGCCATAAACACCAGAAATAATGATTTAGGCAAAACATGTGGAAGTAGTTTTAGGAGCTAGCCTTTGATTTCATTAACCTCTTTGTATTTTTTTTAAACTCTAAAATGAGAAAGACATAGTTGAAGGCAGAGAGTACCTTTAAAGTTTTCTGCCTTTCTGATAAAATAATGGAAATGGAGACCCAAGTTATGCTTCTGAAGTGAAATGGGACAAGCTGAACGAAATACTTCATCTCTAACTGGCCCCTGGGGGGAAAAAAACCTCAATCCAGATCAAGCGTATTTCCATTAATTTATGTAAATTAGTTAATTTTACTTTCTCACATTGACCTGGTAAAATTAAACCATACAAATATATTTAAAATTTTCTGACATATTTTAAGACAAACTTAATATTATCTCATTAAAACAAAATGTATAAATAAGTGGTTTTGGAGTGAAAAAATCTGGAACACAGTCTTAGCTCTTCTACTATTAGATCAGAAAAGTGACATTATCCTGCTAGATCTCCATTTCTTTGACTTGTTAATGACAATCAGTAATCATAGTAATGTTTGCACTCTGCCTTCTTTCCTCTGTTGTGTGTATAGCTGAGAAATCCACACAATCCTTAAAAAAATAAAGAATAAGCTTGAAATACAAGCCTGTAATGTGGACCAGTACAATTTGTAGACTGGGGCTTGGCACTTCAGTATCAGTAAAATGAAGTAGGAACTTGAAGCAGAAAGTCCTACTTGAGCCTCATTCCCCATACCTCCTGGAGATGCAGCTTCTGAGCTGTAGTTTCCTCATCGGTGCAGGACATCGACTGCAGCAGTTTTAAGTTTTTGTTCCTGGGGGTGAAACTGTGCTCAGAACTTCAGTAAACAAATGAGAGCAGGGCTGCTCTGGAGATGCAGATGTTAAAGATGGAAGGCGCTCCTTCCTCACTCTCACCCTCCATCCCATGGCACTAGCTTCAACTCCATAGAACAAAATTTTAAAACCAATGGATAGGATTTAGATATGATTGCTTCCAATCATCAAGTCTAAGAGTCTCTTAACCATACGACACTTGCAAGATGTAGGGTGAGGGTGAAGTGGTATTTTAAAGACAAAGAGCCAGGGCCAGGCTTGAACTTGTAACCAATGGTGAACTAAATATTCAGGAACGTGCTCCTGTCACAAAACACTTACATGTTGGATAAATGACAACTAACTTACATATAAACACACTGCTGAGCTCTCCAGAAAACAAGAGAAGCTAATGAATGATGAAATCTATGAACTAAAATCAGAACAGTAAGCAAACCCTGAAGCTGTAGCTTCCCTGAGGAAAATGACCTAACCAGGCACCCAGAGCTTTGGACATTAATGGAAAAGCCGCAATGGGCCTGTGGAAAAACAGGGCTGTCAAGCCTGAGATTACTAACTTCAAATGCTACTAGAGGGAACCTCACTCCCAGGGAAAACGAGCACTGGAAGCCAACAGCCAATTGCATAGGAAACACGTAGGAAGCCTACTTGTCCCTGGCTATTCTCAGAATGGATAAAAATAATAATGAAGATAGTAATATAATAATATTTTCCCTTAGAATCTACAACAGAATATCAGATCTCGTATGATATAAAGCTTAAATTTATATTACTTGAGCTGTCAGGAAAACTCTAAGCCAAATAATTAAATAAAAGCTTCCCTATCTTGGCAGCTCTCCCTGATGTCCCACTGAAGCATAGGCAAGTCTATTCTAAACAAAACAGCATCCTTAATATAGGCTCCTCATAATTCCCACAGATTAAATTCAGCCGACTATGAGCTCACAATTGAACATTACCATATGTGGATGAGGAACCAAGCCAGCAGCGAGCCACAAATTTAAAGCCTTGATGGCCTCAAATATTAGCACAAACTGATCCAGAATATAAGATTGTTATGTTTTAAGTGGCTAAAGCAATAAAAGAGGAAAAATTTTTAAATGATCAAAAAATATCCAGTCATACTTAACAAAACAGATGTTTTTAGAAATAAAAAAGAAAATGTTTGAAATTAAAAACTCAATTACATCATAAGTTAGGACACACCTGAAAAAAGACTCAGTGAGCTAGAAGAAAGATGTGAAGGAGTAACTCAGATTATAGCAAAGAAAACAGAAAATATGGAAGAGAGGCTATGAGACATGGATGATAGGAAATGAGAAGTATTACAATTAAAATTATGTTTATCAAAAGACACCATAAAAAAGTAAAGAGTTAATCCACAAACATGGTGAAAGTAAAACCCACAAAGGATGTTCTATAGAATATATAGAGAATGCCTGTATATCCAAAGATAAGACAGCCCGACAGAGAAATGGGAAAATATTAGAAACAGATATTCCAAAGAAGAGGAAACACAAACGGCCAATAAACTTACAAGAAAATCATCAAATGATAACCAGGGAAATATAAATTTACACCAGAAGATAGCATTTGCCACTCAACATTAGGAGAAAATTAGAAAACTTGTGATTTCCAAATGTTCACAAGAACACAGAACATTGAGAACTGGTAGGAATTTAAATTTGTACAACCACTTTAGAAAATAATTCAGCATTATGTTTAAAGATGCACATTCCTAATCATTTCAATGACTAAATATATTCTCCAGAGAATCACTTGTACATAGGTATTACAGACTTGTATAAGAAAGGTCTTAGCAGCATTGTTTATAATAGCCAAAAATAAAAGAAATTAAAAATCCAACTATGAATAACTCAAATGGTATCCATCAAGAGATCATTAAAAACTTTTGGAATAACCATACAATAGAGTATTTTACAACAATAATAATTAATGAAGTGTCACTATACAAATTAATATGGATAAAATTCAGGAAAATAATATTGAGTAAAAGAGAGCAAAATAGAGTATGATACCATCTATATAAACTTCAAATGCATATAAAACGATACTTTGTCTACAGATGCACACATGTAGAATAAAACCCTAAGAAAGAGCATTGCAGCCACAGAAAAGTGGTTTGGTGGGAGAGAAAGGGGAGGGAGCAAACTGGAGAAGGGTGTGTAGGAGTCAGTCCATTTATTGGTAATAGTCTATTTCTTTAGCTGGCTGGTGCACACACAGGTGTTAGTGCTATTCTTATAATGTAAATACCTGTTGTGTACTGTATGTTCTTTTATATGTATGTAGTAGTTCATTAAGAGTACTCAAATTCTAAAAAGCTCACTGGAGTTGGGAGTGAGCAGCAAACCTTGGGCAAAACCGGGGCCTCGGCCAGGTTTGTCTCGGATCTCTCCCTCCTGCCTCTTACAGTTTTCATCCACGAATGCTGCCAAAAGATTTGTGATAATCATGGTTCGGGCTAATAACAGTCCTCAGTCCTCCCAGGGAACCTTTCAAGTCAAAAGACCAGCCTGGTTTTGAAACCCTCCCCAGAAATCCACCATGCCAGGGGTCACCTTCTCACCGCAGCCCCAATGCCATGCAGCATGCAGCTCCACAAGGGAGCTGACGGGAGGACCCGCCTACGGACACACACAAGGGCTTCCCTCCCGGAGTATCACAAGAGGGCTAGTTAACCCTAGTGATCACAACGCTCAGAACAGATTTTTCACAAGGTACAGTCAGTAAGTTCCTAATCATTCACCTTAACTGAAAAAAAAAAAACAACCATTTGAACTTCTTTTTGACTAGATATAAAATGTGAAAGGGATCCAAAAAAGTATGCTAGTAAAACTTCTTATAATTATATTACACTTTAAGTGTAAGTGACTTCTGGATTTAAGGCTTGTGTTACTGTAAATTAGCTAATCCTGAGGTCCCAACCCCCAGGCTGCAGACAGTACCAGTCCATAAGGGAACCAGGCCACACAGAGGAGACGGGCAGCAGCCAGTGAGCAAAGCTTCATCTGTATTTACAGCCACTCCCCATCACTCGCATCACCACATAAGCTCTGCCTCCTGTAAGATCAGTGGCAATACTGGATTCTCATAGGAGCATGAACCCCACTGTAAACGGCACATGCAAGGAATCTAGGTTGCACTTCTTATGAGAATTTAATGCCTGATGATGTAAGGTGGAGCTGAGGCAGTGATGCTAGTGCTGGAGAGTGGCTACAAATACAGATTATCATTAGCAGAGAGGTCTGACTGCATAATAAATATAATGCACTGAATCATCCCGAAACCATCCCCAACTCCTCCGGTCTGTGGAAAAATTGTCTTCCATGAAACTGGTCTCCGGTGCCAAAAAAGTTGGGGACCACTGAGCTAATCAATATGTTTGCTGAAACATTCAGTCCTTACAAGCATAACTTATTAGTGAATATTGCAGTAATTTAAAATCTTGAGCATCTAGGACAGGTAAAAGTATGTGATTAAGTAATTTATGGGAACATTCATGTGGTTTTATGCATAGATGATTTAAAATACCATCATTGCATTTTTTACATAAAAACAAGAACACATAGAATAGACACAAAATTCCAGAAAAAAAATCATATTAAGGAGTAGGCTGTTTTGAAGCTAACAGCTTGATTTATTCTTGTCAATAACAGAATATCAATATCTATTAGTATGTGATTTAAGTTAATTCTTCAAAATTAGTTTGGTTGTATTTTCAATGTTTCTACATCAGTATGCAAAACTTATTGGTATAGATTTTTCTATGCTGAAATTGCAATCTTAACGAAATATATTATGGAACAAAAGGAGGGAGGGAAGAAGGAATTAAGATTTTTCCTACATGTCCTGAAGACAGCCTACATGATTCAACTAAGCCAACTTAACTTGCGGCATTGATATTTGCCAGATTGCTATCCTCCTCTGCAGAGAAAAGGCCCTGAAAACACTAATATTTATCAGACTCTCTCTTAAAGTCAAATTTGGATCTGATAAAGTCAACAATTCTTTAGCACACTAAAAATCGATCTCAAGGAGAAGCTGCTTTATAATTATTCCTTTGCCAGGTACCCATACAAAAACACTTTCATAAATTGCTAAAGTGTTACTTAATTATTCTGCATTTTTGAAGTTGTCAAAAATATGAGTAGCCCTCATAACTTATTCAGCAGCAATGTTTGGCTAGTATTTCATATACTAACTCAATAAATGCAAACTATTGCTAGGAACTGCTCATAGAATTGAATTCAAATTTTTGCTAATAATTATTGTAGAGGAGAACAGCAGCCTAGGGTCTGATAAAGATTGCTGCCTGGAGTGTCTTCCTCCATTTATTTACCTTCCTGTAGGTTTTATGGGCCATCTATCTCATGGCAACAAAGGGATTCTACTGATTTGCCCAAAAAGCATCCTCAGGCCTACAGCCTTCCAGGGAGAAGGAACAAAATGAAGAAATGATCCCACAGCTTTACCTACATCAGGGATCAGAAATAAAATTGTTCGGGGATGAGGGTGAGTGGAGAGAGAGTGACTCTGGGAGAATGCCGCAAGAGGGCCCTTCCAGGTCTCTGAGGCAGCTGCAACATCCCTAACTTTGTATTCTTGGTTGCCCCATCTGCATTGAAACCCTTAAAACAAAATAAAGTAAAAAAATCCCTTCAAAGCTCACCTGGGAGGTGAATGGAATTAAGGAGGAGCTTCAGAGAGAGTCCCCCTACTCAGAAGGAATCAGAAAGGGTGGAGGCAGACCACAAAGGCACCCTCACCCCTGAGGACCCATTGGGATTTGTAATTCTATTGCCCCCACCCACCCCTGCATGTACCTGTGTACACACACACATAGGTGCATCCCCTGACCTTATTTATTTATTTATTTATTGAGAACAGTTCTCACTCTCTTGCCCTGGCTAGAGTGCAGTGGCATCATCATAGCTCATTGCAGCACCCCTTTTGAAACAATTCATCAGACTTCCTTCTAGGCAAGGTCTTGGAGTATTTAAAACTCAATTCATAGTTAGGATGCTTAGTAAATATTAATTTTGTTAATTCCTCCTCCTTCTCCCATTGTCAGATCTATGAGCTGTTTTGTGCAGAAGTTATTGAGCAATGGAGTCAAAAAACATGTTAAAACTGCAAGTTCATCCAGTTAAATCCATTTGGGTTTTTGTATCAGAGTCTGATCCTCCTGTACTCTAGGACTACTGTTTTCTCTGCAAGATCAAGTGGGTGTGCCCCCACTTTAGTGATTCTCTCTTACTGAGCCCATCAACACCAAGCCCCATTGTGCTTGGGTGAGTAAAGGGCATAAAATTGCAAGGAAAGAGGACAAAAGGAATTCTTCCAAGATGGACAGACACATCCCTTCTGATACCTCTACTCGCTTTGCAATCTGGAGTGCAGTATCCAGAAATGGAGTACAATGCTTTGAATAGAGGATTTAGATGGTCATCAAGTGTGAATGGCAGTGGTGAAAACAGCAACTGGCTTGGGTCTACAACCTGCGGTCAAGGATATCTCTTCACACAAACTTAGCTAGACTGTACTTATCTGGTATAATAGTGTGAATAAAGATTACTTTGCACACATACACACAATTCCTCAAAATAACATCTTCATGTAAGGAGAGTTATATTTGTATGAAACAATGTGTTTGAAAAGTATAGGCAATGTTGCAACAATTCCCAAATCATTCTTTTGTTTACGTAGCACTTCAGTTCAAAAGTCTGATTTGTATTTTGTTTAAGTTGCAGGAAAAGGGGGGCTGAGGATGACATGGGGCCCACAGTATACAATCTTTGGTTTATATAGGAGGGGGTTAGGATCTATCAGGCACTGTGTTGCTCTCCATTTATTATCTCACTAAATTTTCATGATAGCCCAGGGAAGGAAGTATTATCACCTCCATTTTATGAGTGAAGAAACAAAGGTTGAGCTAACTATTAGTAGAGCCAACATCTAAACCCAGGCTTAACTCCAAACCCCACACCCACAGCTGAACCAATATGTGTTAGGAGATGAGGCACATGTCAGCCAGGGAGGAGCCCAGCTCCTGTCTCCCTTCAAGACAACCTGCTACGAAGAGCATGGCTGACTGACAGCTTCCAGGCACTGCACCTTTGCATCTACCACAGCTTTCACTCCAAGACCAAGAGTCCCCAGGGCATCTCTCAGCACACGTCTGAGCATGGTGGAGTACTAGAACCGGCCCACTGCCACCAGACCTAGGATTCCTCTGAAGCCACATGGTCCAGTTCAGTAGCCACTAACCACATGTGGCTACTGAGCATCTGAAATGGGAGTGATATGATCAA
This sequence comes from Lepilemur ruficaudatus, assembly GCA_963574885.1. NCBI lineage: Eukaryota > Metazoa > Chordata > Mammalia > Primates > Lepilemuridae > Lepilemur > Lepilemur ruficaudatus. The sequence continues at coordinate 46,438 of CAUYRT010061841.1, read as the reverse complement.
GGAACTGAATGTTTAATTTCATTTCATTTTAATTCATTTAAACGTAAGTAGCCACATGTGGCTATTAGCTACCATACTAGACAACAAAGATAGCATTACCCTAAAGAGACAATGTTTACTCAGAGAAGTCATCAGGCTCAATGCACATATCCTAATGGGAGGTAAAAAAAACTTACCTTAGAGGCACTTCCTCCCACACTGGCAGGCACTAGGAAGGCTGTCAGAGGTGAAGAGTTCAGGTGGTTTAACAGAGAGAGATAGGTGGAGAGCCAGAAGGAGGCATGGATCTCAGACGACTCACCAGGGCTCCCCACAGCTGGACCCACAGCTAGGGAGAGAGATGGTGCCTCAGAAGGAGAGAGTACCTAGGTCAGAAGAGGCTTAGTGCACCAGATTTTATGGGGCTATTGAGAAGGACAACTAGGACCCAACAGAGGTAAAGGTCTGGGAAGAATAGAAGTTCATGGAGTAATACCAGGTAGGAGTTATTAACATTTTCCTCTTCACTTTCTCCTATCCTCTTCTCTCTCCTTGATTATCTGACTCTCTGATCTCCTTGTAAAAAACTTATTCTCCCTCTTTTTCTTTAGCCCTCCAATCACCAGAAAAAATATAGCTGCAATAAATATTTTATTTCTTTTACGTATTAGACTTTTATGTTCATTGTTCTTCATACAGATTAACTGAACATTAAAAATTTTCTTTGTCAAGAAGAGTTAACTGCTCTTTTAACATGTGTTATGGCCCCCAGTTAACACTAGTTCATAGGGTCCTAGGGCCAAATGGCAAGAACAGGTTACACTGTTCATTTTCATCGGAGGTATTTTCACAGGAAAATATGGGCTAACGTTAGCTTTCTTATATAAAATAAGAATAAAACACTAGTGAAAAATCAAATGTACTGAGAAAATATATGCACGTACAATTTCACTTACTAAAAGAGCTATAATAAAGGCAGAGCTCTTGTCTTAAAGCAATCAACTTCAGGAGCTACTTGTAAATCGTACGTAGTCTGGTCTGTTCTTTACCAGTCATTAGCCTGAATTGCCACCCAAGCCATGATAGGAGAAAAGGAAGGACTCATAGAGATGCTTTTAAAATTCTTTGGTCTCAATTACCAGATATGCTCTTATTAATAATAACTGATTCTATGAATGCCTCTTCATACATTCATCTGGAGAGGCAACTGGGTTTTCGTATACAGCTTAAAAATACAAACTTCAGAAACACAGATGTTATACCAAATTCTCACTTGCTTATTCCCAGCTGAACTCAATCTCTGAGCTCTAAAAAGATTTTCTAAACTGTTAAGGACAAAAAAATAAATGACATTATACATTCACATCTGGCTCTGTCACCATTTAGGGCATGTTACTATACACATTAAACATCTGGGCACAGGGGAGAGGATCTACTGGGAGCTTTCGGCTGCCATGACAACCGAAGTGCACTGTCTCTCAGACAGTTCAGTCTCCACTCCTCTCCTTTCAACACCACCACAGTCTTCCCATTTATAACCATCCTAAAACACCAATCACCACAGTAAGTAATATTTATGTGTGGAAAGTCCTGAGGGAGTGTTTCTCTTGCTTCTGTCCTGCTTTAATCCTAAAGGACAAATCCTTTCCATTTGCAGCAATGCAGTTGAACTAGTTTAGATTTTCTGGCTTCTAGACGTGGAAGTCCTTCCTCTATTTCTGAGTCACTCAAGAGAAGGCTCTTAATAACAAAGTCCTAATGAAAATGGTGAAAATGACTCATCATTATTTTTCCTATGAAGCAGCCTTCTTTATGGATGTTCAAACTTTTATCAGCATTCAGAAGAACATAGAATGCGGGCAATGATAATTATAGCTTCCATGTATTGGTGTTTTCTGTATGTCTACAATGCACTTTAGATGCTCTATTTTTCATTTATTCTTCAAAACCACCTGTAAAGTCAATATTGTTATTTAGACCTCACAGTTAGGAAAATTAACCTATGGTGATAGGTATGACAATAGTAACACAAAAACTATGTACTGAGTGCCTACTATGTGCAGACACTGTGCTGAGAACCAGGAGTATAATGGTAAGAATTACAGCATGCCCCTACCCTTGTGGAGTTTATCATCAATGGCCAAGAATGGGAAAGAAACAGCCAGTGAGAGATAAAGGTGGAAATGGAATCTAAGTCTGACTTCAAAACAAAAATGAGAACATCAGGTCTAACTGACTTCTAAACCAAAAGCCTTGGAGTCTCCTTGGACTCACTTCTTCCCATCACACACTATACAACCAATCCATCAGCAAATTATGCTGGCTCTAGCACGAAATAAATCCAGACTATGATCCCATCTAACCACCCTGGTCCATACCACAGCCGTCTCTCACCTGGACTGTTACATCAGCTCCTAACTAATCTCTCAGTTTCTAGCCCTTTCTCCATTTAGTTGTTCTCAAGACAGCAGCCATCTGGGTCTTGTGAAAATGTTTTTTCAGACGTGTCACTCTTCTGCACAAAACCCTGCAAAGCCCCCCATCTCACTCAGAGAGAGAGCTGAGTCCTTACAGTGGCCTGCAGGGCCCTACACAACGTGGGTCCGCACCCCCGCATCTCCTACTGCTCACTTTCTCCCTAGGCTGTCTCGGAACATGCCTGGCACCTTCTCACTTCAAGAGCCTGCACTTGCTGTTCCCTCTGCCTAGAACTCTCTTCCCTTCCACCTGTCGCCAGCTCAACAAGGCCTGTCCTGAGCACCATCTGCATGACAGCAACCCTCCTCTAGCATCCCTGTTCTCCCTTCCCCCCTTCATCCTCCACAGCACATATCACCCGCTGACGTAGCACGTATTTTACCTTTTTACTTTGTTTAGTAGCTGCTTCTCCTGTCTCTCCCCAGCTCCACAGAGCTGACTGTACCTATGAGGATAGAGCTGACTGGACATCAAAGAGTATGATTTTCCCCCCAAACTTAAGTTATTTCTATTCTGTTTGCTATAACAAATATTTTACCTATTATGTAAAATTATGTGCTTGGTGTCAAAGGATATAAAGATGAATCAGGAGTAATTCCTTCCTTCAAGGAATCACCAACTAAAAAGATGGAAACCTTTCTAGAAGACTTCTTTTACCTGTGCCTACCTTCCTTAAAAGAGCATGCTGAATTTTAAGCAACTTTTCCTTGGTAACTTAGGGTCATCGTTATGAGCCAGCTGTGCTGCTGGGTCACCACAATATGCACAGCTGTGGCTAGAAATGAGTGTGCCATAGGATCTGAGGGCTACTGGTCAAAGGAATTAACTGAGAACTGCCTTCTTGAATTGGTTGTGGGGGATTGATGGAAAAATACCTCAAATATCAGTTTGCTTTCTGGCCTTTTCCCTTTCTTCCCAGCCCACATATAAACTAAAGACCTGCTTTATAACTAATGTGTTTTGAACACACACAAAATTGCCCTTAGCCATCATTGAAGTACAGCAAGCAACAGGTGAAGACCTTTCCCATTGAGCACCCAGCAAAGTCTCCAGGGTGGACCTAAATATTACTCCTTATTGCTGGGCTGCTTCTCTAGTGTCAGTGTCACCGACCCACCTCCCTTTCATCACTTGAATTTCTACACCACTTGCACCACCCCTTCTAAACTCTGCCAATTTTTCTGCTATTCAGAACTCTCCCTGTTCTTCTCGAATTACAATGGGTATAAAATGCCCAGAAGAGTGCCTGTCACAGAGCAGGCACTCAATAAATATTAGAGCCCCTTTCCCTGTACTTTGTAGTCCAATCTTTGATCTGACATTTTCCCCAGTCTCTGTCTTTTTACAATCCGGTCGGCACATATAGAACCTTAGCTTTATGGTCAGCAGACCAGCAAATCACAATCCATTACTATTTGTACATATCTGTGAAAAAAGTTTTCTCTTTTTCTTTCACCCCTACATGAGGTATTTATTATGCTTGTCTATATCTTAATAACATTTGTAACTGTATCATTTGATAGCTTAAAAGTTACTTATTATTTTCATAAATTTTCTCCACCCGGTGGCTCTAATTTATTCAAATAGTGACTTTTGCTTTATTTATATTTTTATAAATAGTTTATATTTTGATATAATGAATAATTCTGAGTTATTGCGGATCTACAATTTGAGCTTTCTAGAAGCTGCGTCACCACCTTTCTGATGCTGCCTCCTCTCATCTAATAACCACATCTCATAATAGATGAGACAAAAGTCTAAGATCCCAGCATAAAAGGCAAAGCAAGTATAAAGTACGGCACATCTCCACAGTATTTTTTTGCATATAACTTTACACTTGCAATTGATAAAAAATGCTCTTTTTAAATTCGTAACATAAACCATGTCATTTTATTTTAATCTCCTTGTAAGACTCTCATTAATGCTTGCACACAGATTACTGCATTAAAAAGTAATAACTATTATAGCATAAGTTTTTTTTATAAATCCACCCATCTGCACACTGAGACATAAGAATTAATGTAAGGCACATCAACGCAAATATTAAAAATGACCATTACAAATACAAGAAATATTAATCCACAACTAGGGACTTCATTTATTTAAGAATTTTTCCCATCTTTTGTTCATCTGGAGAAGAGTGAGATAAATTAATCTTTGGTTCCAAACATCTCTTTATTAATACAGTTGTTTTATCAGATAACAACTTGCTATTTCCCCCCCAGTTTTGAAATGTTGCACCCTCTGATAAATATATAAAAATCCCAGCATTTCACTTTGACCCATTTCATATTTACACAGCAGATTTCCAAATGCTGAGGATTACAAGTGCCCATTCTTAGCACATGATATCAACCATCTGCCCTGGCCATCAGGACAGGGTCCAGATATTTCTCCAATGTAATATTATAAAGTCAAAGTGCTCTTAGCACTTGTGTAATGTTTTTGCAACATTCTGGAGGTGATAAGTGGATTCTAACTTTTCCAAACTGGGACCCATCTAATCACATGCATGTGAGTGCTTTTCCTGTGCTGTGTATTCAACTGTGTATGCTTTACATCCTCACTCTCTGCCCTCCTCCCCCAACACACATAATTTGCCAGACCAACACCGATCATGTGGGTGCCCAGAAAGTCTTAAGGTTTGGTACTTATTCTAAATGATATTTTTTAAGTATTTATTCAACATGTATTAGGTGGAGTTGGGTAGAACTTACTTTCTATTCAGAAAAGTGTATATATCTCTTTATGCTTGGTTAACAGGGTTAGTTCATATCACTTTCACTAGTGTCAGCCTCTTTCATTTTACAATTTTTTGGTTTCTCATTAGCAGACGGCATTAGTTATTCATACTCAGGAGGGCAGAAGTAACTCTCACAGATATAAATACAAAGTTACAAGAATAGATTTCAAAGTTCTTTCATTTGTTTACTTCCATGTTGTTAAAACATTTCCCACTTTTTGATGACCCCTTCTTTCAGTGTAGTTTTCTTTTATGACTTATCAAACTAGGCAAATTCTTCAAAAGCACACTAACAAGTTTTACATTTAGATATTAAAAACAAATCATTCATTGCCAGTAGGATCTACATAAAATACTACTCGGTATAAGAATTTCAATGACACCGAACTGTCAAATTCAGGCAATTTTAAAATAGGATGGTGGCAAGGCTTGCTGCTACACTGTGTAAAATATTCCATAGACATGGTTCAACAATGGCCACAACTCTTATAGTCATCTCCTTCCTACCCCACCTTGAGGTAATACATTTTGTAACAAATTTTGCTTGCCAACTGCCTAAAGTGCTATATATGGAAATCTGAATTAATAGGTGCCACGTTTCCCATCCATACCAATGACATTCCAGTATGTGTCCAGGGAAACTGCCATTCCTTAATCCAGCTCTGTTCACACAGATGTGCATACACACCCATCGATCCCTCTTTTAAGCATCAAGAATTACAATACTTAGAAGAACAATCCTTTGGTACAAATGTTTAAATGTTAAATGCTAAATATACACTGAAGGATTTGAAACAAGGAACTTGCAAACAGTGACTCCATCGCACATCTGGTTCAGCCCTGTCCAGATGTCAGAATGCATCAGTCATTTTGGATTTATTTATATTGAGAGAAATCAAGTCACAGCCCATATAGTCTCAAAAGGCTGCTTAGATGATGATGAAGACCTATGCTACTCCCTAAAGTATGGCTGACTCTCCAACCTTATTTAAAAAATACGTTTCTGACATGTTAAATATCTTAAGTCAGTCATTTTAACCACCTGGGAAAAACAGTGTTACAGCACGTAATTTAGGTTATTTCAACAGAGCCAGTTCAATCTTAAATCATCATTTCTAATGTATTCTAGCAATACTTCTTTTGTAAAGCCACACTGCACAATAGTGCCAGCAACCACAGACTGTGACTTAACAACCAATTACTTGTACAGTTTGCAAAACAAGTAAACCTCTCAGCAGTTGGGAGCTTTGCCCACAAGCCTGGGCTTGCCCCTGGCATGGTACCTGGCTCTTCTTCATGAGTTCCAACAATGTCACATTGCTTTCCAGCCTCCTGATGCACTGGCCTCATGAACACTGATTCCCTAAATGCTCTCCAAGAGTCTGATATCACAACCACAGTGAACACTTTTTTTTCCACTTTTTTTCCCAATTTTGCAAGTTTTTTTCAGTTGTTTATATCCAACTAATCACTGTCAACAGTCATCTTCACATATGAATGTTAATACTATATTATTATTAAAGAGTTCCTGGCAATTTGTTTTGTGGGCAGAGTTGATGAGGGGTGACCACGGGAAAGGAAGCCAAAGGAAAACTATTTAAGCTACTCTGGAAGCTGATCTCTGGAAAGCAGTCAGACAGAACAGGCTAAGCAGCCAGGCAGGCTCCTCCAGAATAAGATGATGCCTATTACAGCCAGGAAGGGCAAACAGCGCAGATTTCATGGTGACCAGCCCAGTTCACAGTAGTTGAAAATGTTACTGATGAAAACACAGAGGTACCTGTATGGATTATACCCCTACTATTAATGGACCATTAGTGTGAGAGTCCCATATTTGAAAGACAGAGTTTTTTGGGGATTTTTTTTAGTTTTGTTTTTTTTTTTAATTTCAAAATATTATGCGGTAGAAATGTTTTTGATTATATGTATTGATTTTGTTATGCTTGAGTCAAGGTTATAAGCATGCCCACCATCCAGATAGTGTTCATTGTACCCATTAGGTAGGCTTTCGCTCATCCCCACTCCTCCCCCCATCCTTGATTTCCACTGAGTTTTACTTCCCTGAGACAGAGCTTTTCTTGATGATTGAGAAAAACTGGAAAGGGAACTGGATTTTCATTGACAAACAGATTTAAACAAACAGAAATAACATCATTGTTGGTACCCCACTGCCTTCAGCTACAAAGGACAGAATTTTTTTGCTAAAAGCTTAGGAATAGAATTTGGGATACTTTCCAAAATGTATAAAGTGAAAGCAGACTTTATGGCTCCTGGAAAGTTTTTACCCAAGAATTCTCTGTAATGTAGACTTGAAAATTAATGCTTTTTCCTCCAGAAGAATTTGCTTCAAAAATTTAATCTGGTAACTAATTAATTCTCATAATTCTCCTCAGTATTTTTCTCACAGACTTTCATGATATGAGTAATACCAAAATAAATCAGTGGCATTGTGATCTACTTCAGCACAGTACTTTGTACCATAAACACATGCAATGAACATTTACTTCATGTGTCACTACTTTTTACTCCTTCAATATCAACAAAACTTATTTAATGCATAGTTGCCAATAAATATTAAGCTTTATGCTTTGTAATAAATATTTCCAAGTGATAAAAAATGTTCTTAAGAAATAATTGATATTTGAGGATGGTTTCTAAAGTAATACATATGTTAATTATCTTAATTTAACCATTCCACAATGTATACATATTAAAAACATGTTGTACATGATAAATATATACAATTTTATCAGTTATGAAAAATAAATATTTGATTGTGATAAAATATTTCATTGAGTAATAAAAATATAGACCAGTTATAACAATGGGATATATACCTTATTATATTGTTTGCTAACTCATCTTCAACTACAGTCAAAAATTGGTCCCCAAAGTTCATCATATCTACTACCATATTTTATCAAATTTTTTATGAGCCGAAAATAGGCTCCAAGAAACCCGTTATATTTATATAGTTAAAAATGGCTCAGCCTGCTAACGGGTACAAATTTTCTTTTAGAATGGTGAAAATGCCCTAAAATTAAATTATAATGGTTGTAGACTCTGAACATAAATGAGAAACTACTGGATTGTATACACTTTAAATGAGTGAATTTTATGGTATGTAAATTACATCCCAATAAAGCTACTTTAAAAATAAGTCAATCAATGACAATAAGCGTTTTTTGAAAAGTTCAACAAAATTGAAAAACCTTTAGCTACACTACCTAAGAAAAAATTAGAGAAGACTCAAGTAAAATCAGAAAGAGGAGGCATTACATTAATAACTGATGCCACAGAAATTAAAAGGATAAGAGACAACTGTGAATAATTATATGTCAACAAATGAGATAACCTAATGACTGGATAAATTCCTAGAAACATACAATTTACCAAAACTGAATCATGAAGAAATAGAAAATCTAAACATACCTACAACTAGTAAGGAGATTCACTCAGTAATCAAACTCCTGCCAACTAAGAAAAGCTCAGGGTAAGATGGCTTCACTAGTGTATTCTGTCCAACATTTGAAGAACTAATGCAAATTCTTCTTAAACTCCTTCAAAAAACTGAAGGGGATGGAACGTTTCCAAACTCACTTTGTGAGGCCAGCATTACTCCTATACCAAAGCCAGAAAAATACACTACAAGCAAAGAAAACTATAGGCCAATATCCCTGGTGAATACAGATGCAAAAGTCCTCGACAACATATAAGCAAACTGAATTCAACAGCACATGAAAGGGATCATATGCCACAACCAAGTGGGATTTAATCCTGAGTTTCAAAAATGTCTCAACATATGAAAAACAATCAATGTGATACCACATTAACAGAATGAAGGACATAAATCACAGGATCGTATCAATAGATGCAGCAAAAGCATTTGACAAAATTTATCACTCTTTATGATAAAAACCACTCAACCACACTAGGAATAGAAGAAAACTACCTCATCATAATAATGACCATATATGAAAAGCCCACAGGTAACATTATATTCAATAGTGAAAAACTGAAAGCTTTTCCTCTAAGATCTGGGAACAAGGCAAGGATGCCCACTCTTACCATTTCCTTTCAACGTAATACTGGGAAGTCCTAGCTAGAGCAATTAGGCAAGAAAATGAAATAAAAGGCATTCCAATTGGAAAGGAAGAGGTTATCTATGGCCACAGATTATATGGAAGTGTATACAGGATACAGAAAACCCTAAAAATTCCTCAAATTTTGAATAAAAATTTAACTGCTAGAATAAACAAATTCAGTAACGTTACAGGATACAAAATCAACACTTAAAATTCAGTTGTGTTTCTATATACTAACAATGAACAATCCAAAAAGAAAATTAAGAAAAAAATACTATTCACAATAGCATCAAAAAGAATAAAATACTTAGGAATAAACTTAACCAAGGAAGTGAAAGACCTGTACACTACAAACTATAAAACCTGTTGAAATAAAGGCAACACAAATAAATGGAAAAACTTCCTATGTTCATGAGTTGGAAGACTTAATATTGTTAAAATGCCCATAAAAAAGAAGAAAATCCTGGCATTTGCCACAACATGGATGAACCTTGCGGATATTATGCTAAGTGAAACAAACTAGTCACAGAAGGACAAATATTGCATGATTCCACTTATACGAGGCATCTATTAATAAAGTAGTCAAACTCAAGGGAGCAGAGAGTAGGACGGTTGTTACCAGGTGCTGGAGGGAGGGAAAATAGGGAGTTTCTGTTCAACGAGTATAGAGTTTCAGTCCTGCAAGATGAAAGAGTTCTAGAAATCCTCTGTACAACATTGTGATTATAGTTAACAATATTGTACTGCACACTTATATATCTGTGTAAAGAAGGTAAATTTCATTTTGTTCTACAAAAATGAAAAAAAAAAGCAGTCAAACCTTTTAAGAATATCACAGGTGAGACAACAGGGCTTCTGATGCTTTCATTAGTTTACTTTGATAATAAATGTCCTATGTTGTCACTGGAATAGTATTTACTGGAAGCAGCCTCTTCAGAGCCCTCTACGCCTGTCTTTGCCCACCAGGAATCTGCAGTTAGCCTGACAGCGTAAGGAGTTTAATGTCAGATTTACTACGGAAAGACTGTTTACTGTGGGCACAAGGAACCCAAAAACACTGGATACAGTCGGTTTCTTATGACAGTTTCCAGAAGAAAAGGTCACAGGTGGGACAGGCTGCCTGCTGGAAGGGCTGTCAGTACACACAGCATGTCCTTAACCCTAAAATGGAAGCCCATATCTGTGTGACCAGGGCTGAACAATCCTAAGCTCTTTTTCTAAAGTCTCAAATTCCCAGGAGAACCTCATACATCCTGCCTCACCTGTAGTTCTGACCTCAGGCTAAAAGTGAAAACAGTCTGCCTGTTTCCTCCTAAACATTTCCTCAAAGTACATAAAGAAGCTGCTTCATTTTCAGCACTTGCTCACTTGCGTCAGTCTGTCTCTCTCCTTCCCCTCTTCCTTATCATCAGCTGAGTCTCAATCCAGTTTCTTCTATACTTAGATTCATGATCACGGTCCCACCAACTAACTCTAAGAGCCACAGGTTGGAATGAACACTTGCCCTGCAAATTACCTGGGGAGGGAATGGGAGGTGCCTCCTACTTCCAATGAAGATTTATCAAGTAGAGTTAGCATGGTTTGGAGACTGGATCCTGCCTATACACAAAGTGTGGTCTGAGGACCAGCAACAAAGGTATCACGTGGGAGCTTCCTCAATAGACAGAACCCTACACCCAACCCCAGACCTGCTGAATCAGAACCCGCATTTTAACAAGACCCTTTGGTGATCTGAATCTACATTAAAATTTCAGAAGCCCTGCTATAAAATCTGAAATATTTGGGGACAACTGTGGAAAGGGCCATTTACAGAGTAAATAAATAATATTAATTGAATACATATTTTTTGGATGAATGAATGATTTTCCTTCTTTAAAATAAGAGAAATAAATAAATCCAATTACTATATGTACAGGGCCTTAAAACATCAATGAGCTTAATGAACCTTCAGCAGTAAAGCTTAACTACATATTCTTTTTCTTTGCGTTTTAATAAATCTGCTTGCATGAGACAGCTTTAAACTGTATCAGTGACAAGTAGGTGTGTTTTCATAACTTAATATATAGCAATAAACCACCACCCCCCAAAAAAGGGGGGAGCAGGGCATAAACAAAGGGTATGTGTCTCAGCAGGTGAATCTAGCATGACGTGAAGGGAATTTAAGTGCCAGGCCCCTCACCTGCACAGGCCTCTTCCAAGGACCAGGAACTAACTTAGTCAAAATTTTGTTCTCTTTTCTTACAGATAGCTTCAAAAATTACATAACCTTAAAACTCCAGAAAACATGGAAATATCTCTAATTTAATTAATTACAAAAACTATTTTTAAGTTTGGCATACACATTTTTGAAGTCCTTTCAATACACTAGGAAATACTTAGAATTACATCACTACCATTCAATCTACAAATTAAGAATACGTAAATTTATGTCTTTTACCAAATTTGAGAAGTCTTCAGCATTATATCTTCAGGGGCTTTTTTGGCACTGCTCACTTGTTCCTTCTTTCTGGGACTTCAATGCCATGAATATTAGAGCTTTTGTTATAAACTCACAGGTTGATGAGGCTCTGTTCATTGTTTACCATTATTCAATTTTTTTTCATTGTTCAAATGCGATAATTTCTAGCGTTATGTCTTCCAGTTCATTGATTCCTTCCTCTCTCCCTTTTATTATGCTTTTGAGCCCATCCACTGAGCATTTTCAGTTTTTGTATTTTCAATTCTAAAATTTCTGTTTGGTTCTTCTTTATATTTTATATTTCCTTGCTGAGCCTTTCTATTTCTTTGTTGAGCTTTCTATGTTTTCACTTATTTCAAGTGTGTAATTGTTTGTTGAAGCATTTTTATCATGGCTACTTTAAAATCCTCATCAGATAATTCTGACAGTCATCTCAATGTTGGCAGCTGTTGCCACTTTTCATACAATTGAGATCTTCCTGGTTCTTGATATAACAGTGATTTTCAAATGAAACCTGAACATTTTATATAAGGCTCTGACACTTAGGATCTTAAACTCTCTGTTCTAACTGGCTTTTTCTGATCCTGTTTCAACGGGGGAAAGGAGGACACCACCTCATTATTGCCAGAGGGAGATGGAAGTCCAGGTTCCCTACTTGGCCTGCACTGCCACGCCAGTGGGAGTTCCTTGTCATTACTGGGTTTGGTTGGAGTCTCTAGCTCCCCATGTGGTCTCCTAAGGCACTGAGCTGAGGGTGGCCTCATTACTCCTGGGCAATGAGGAAAGTTCTGAGTCTCCACTAGGCCTTCTCTATCACAACCCCAGCAGGAAGGGGAAAGGGCACAAAATTTTTGCTGTGTGAATGTGGAATTCTACCTAGGTGGTCTCGGATACCATCCCAATAAGAGAATTGTTACAGCCTCTGGAAAGTGAAAGAAAGTCTACACTCTCTGCTTAAGCTTCCCTGGCACCAGTATGGATGAGGCCACAGTTTTTTCTGTAGTTTCATGAAGTAGAGAAATTAACATCTACAAGTGTTCTGTCCTGCTTTGTTGTCCCTTTCTTTTCCAGCTAGAGAAAGTGAACTTCACTGGGGGCTTTTTTTTTTTTTTTGTCTGTACTCATTGGCATTCCCAGGTTGTTGGTTTCTTGAGTATCAAGTCTCAGATACATGAGACAAAAAGAAAATGTAGGGAACTCATCCTCAGGTCATTCCTCTGGTTCTGATGTCCCTAACCAGTCTACCTCCTTTCCACCTTTTGGAATCTTCTTGTATTTCTTCTATATCTAATGCACAGTGTTTTTAGTTGTACTTAGTAGGAGGAATAGACAAAGTACATATACTCCAATTATCTGACAGTAGAAGTCTGCATTTTTAATTTAGATAGTTATTACCTAATTACCTTCCATAGACATACCAATTTACATTTACATGTCAATTGAACCAATTACATTTCTGCAGAGTTGACATTGCTTTACAACATCGGTTTTCATTGCAGAAATTGTTTGTGCCCTTACACCTAAATTAACCTGGTCATAGGGGTTCCACACTTGCCACTTTACAGTCAACTTAAGAATTTTTAAGGGAAATTCTTCCTTATAGGATAGAAAAGAAGTAACAGTATTCAGAAGTGAGCTTCCTGTGGATGCCTCCTTCTCTCCTTTGCCTCTGACGCAGCTCCTGTTCATCTAATTTGAAGGCTATTAGTGAAAATGTTCTGAGCCTTCTCTGCTTACAGAAATGAACATACTATAGAGAGTCCTGACAAGGGGAATTTTATTCCAATTCCTGGCATCTCCTTTGAATTTATTCTAAGTCAGACTATATTCAACAAAACTCCCTCGATATTTGTGGTATATTATTGGGACTATTCCTTAGTCTATTTCCCTCACCGTGTTTCCTTCTTTTTGTGGGTTTTAGTCAGTATTTTGGAGGGTATTTACATCTGAGTATGTGTGTGTAGGAGGGTGAACTGCCATCATTCAAAAAAGCCTCGAGTGTCACTTTTTACAAGTAGCCTTTTTTCAGAGGCAGAAATAAGCCAATATATGTGAGAAAACTAAGAATGGGCAACAGTAATTTTGCTAGATGAGTATCCACTTTCACTTGTTTCAGCCCTCGGACATGCTTATACAACTTTATTTTCCAGACTTGTTTGACTGTTAGTTGTTAAATGTTACTTTCAACACTGGTGTGAACAAAGCATTCCGAGAACAAGAGAGGAGTAAAATTAGGAAGCCCTACCATTTAAAACAGGAATACGATTAAAACACCCCCCCTCAGGTAAAGCTTACTGCCATTAATACACGGTCCCCATAAGGGTTTTTGTTTTAATTCAACAGCTGGAGCTCCTGTTTTTCTCTACAAAGAAACACATATATATGAAGTAGAAGGATTACCTCCTTGTCAAACTCAACAGAGGGTGTGTGTATAGATATATAAAAACTTATGATAAAATATTTGTTCATAGATATTTTGGAGAAAAAAGAAATACATAAAAATGTTAACTCTACATAATACTACCTCGCTATAAACTACTTTAAATATTTTCAGAATATTTTGCTCTGGTCTCGTCTATATTTTCCTATTTTTTTTTCTTTTTATAAAATGGACTCATACTATAAATACAATTTTGAACCCTGCTTTATTCACTTAACATAATAATGTGTTTTCGCATTTAGTTAAGTGGCCTTTAAAATCACGAATCTTTAACGGCTGCAATAATGATATTCTACCTTATGAAAGTGCCATAATTTATTTAAATATTCTTCTATTTGAGGATATTTAAGTTTTTACATTCTTACCATTTTTATTATAATAACACTGCAATGCAATATCCTTTTACATAAATCTTTGACTTTATTTTTTCTCTGGGTGGAATGCTAGAATTTGAATTACTGGATTGCAGCACTAGGCTGCCTCCCAGAGCGGGGAACACTGTGGGTCAGGGCCAAATTCACTCTTGGCCACTGCTCTTAGAGTAGACTGCAGATTCTGCATCCCTCTGGCAAGATACTGTTGGGGTTCTCTTTAGAGTCCTTATTTCCTGTGCAGCGGTGTGGCCGGGCAAGCCTAGAGCTCTTCCAGCTTGCACAAAGAAGTATTTGCCTCTCCTCCTCCTGGGAAAGGCTGCTAGGAACCAGGGAACTGAGTCGTGTATGTTTGCTTCTGGTTTGTACTCTGCCTATTCTCACCACTAGCACAGTGAGGACCAAAATGAGAGTGTGAGTCAGTTGAAAGGTGAGAAACATATTTTGTAGGAAGTCCTGCTGCTAATTTAATTCAGGACAAATAAAATAGTTTCCACACTATAAAAAATAGCATTTTTAAAACAAAACTGGGAACACTATATCTCTATGTAAGTAAACTTTTATGCTTTTTGGGGTTTTTTTGGCTAAAATTTAGGCACTACATAGTTTCACCACACTGATTGTGATGTTTCACCTCTGATCACATGTTGCTGTCAATAAGGCACATTTGAAGCTGTTTTTTTTTCTTTTTCTTAATAAATCTTGTAAGTTATTTAATTGTAAATATGTGGCTTATCATAACATTATATTCTTTAAAACAAGAATGCTTTCCATTGCCACCAAGACAAATAGCAGTAACTTTATAGAAAGAAGCACTCATCTGTCAACCTACTTTGAAACACCAAATTTCCTTCAGCTGTTTGCTCTTCTTTGAGTATCCTTAGCAGGAAAGGATTTACATTTTACTTATGCATGTCCCTTGTTCAATTTTCTATAGAGGTATTAGGGTTTTTTTCCTCTGGATTTGAGAAAGCCATTTAAATACTAATGATATTAACCCTCTGTCTCTCACATTGTTGCAAATATTTTTCCCAGTTTTCATTGCCACCTGATTTTATATATGGTGGATTTCTTTTTTATCATTCAGAAATATTTAAATGTAGTACATAAAAATATTTTACTTTAACATTTGTTTCTTTATTTTCTCAATTAGGACACTGTCCCAACCCCCCAATTTTATATATATATATGTATTTTTCATTAATTTTCTACTTCTAGTTTTATTATAAACTTAATGTTTTTATTTTAATTTAGTTTTATTATAATTTTAAACAGTGATCAAATATCATTTTTGAAAAGTTATTTGATTCTTCATTGATTTTGATATCACTTTTCTCATAAAGTAAATTACTTCATATACTAGGTTTTTTTTATAACTCTTCTAGTTGTACCACTGTTGATTCTTAGACTATTTATCAGAGGTGTATCATATATTTAACATCTTATAAAACAATTCTTCTATATTATCATTTACATTTTATTTTCCTCAAAATTGTAAGTAGCTCACCCATTTCTTCTTCTAAATGAACTTTAGATTCAATAATTCAAGTTTCAAAATTTCTAAATAAATTTCAGAATCAATAATTCAAGTTAGACTTTAAACATTGGATTTAAATTTTACAATTATCTAAGATAATGTTTATAAGCAATAAATATGTAAAAGGCATTCAACCTCACTAGTAACCATGGAATTGCAAGTTATTTGCCAACTAATAAGTAGGTAAAAAATTTTAAAGCTTGATAATGTCCATTGTTGGTAATAAATATGAGTAACATGGGCATTTTTATAGACCATTGGTGAGAAAGGAGATTGATACAGTTATTTTAGAGGAAATGTGTCAGTATCTATCAAAATGCAAAATGTGAGTACCATTTGATTCAACAATTCCCTTTCTAGGAATCTATCCCATAGGCATTCTTACACATGTACACAAAGATATAAGGTAGTTCATTGCAGCACTGTTTGTAAAACCCCATATTGGAATCCACATAAAAGTTCACCTGTAGGGGAATGATAAAGCAAATTAGGAAGTATCCATAAAAGGAATACAGATATTTAAAAGAATGAAGTAGATATATGTGTAATAATATGCAAAAATCTCTTAAGATATATTACTACATAAAAAGATAAGTTTCCAAACAATATGACCAATTCTGCGTCCATGCACCCAGTGCTAGATGAGCTCTTCCCACCTCCACTTACAGACTTTGATGGTATGTTGTGCAGGACAGAAAGCTCTGCCACCTAGGAAGGGTTTTATTCTTCTCCTCCAGCACCACCTACTAAACAAGGATGGTAAATTTCTGGGAGTTGCAGTCTACGAATATATTAAAAATCAGTTGTTACAGAGAAGATCTGCTACAGTATTCTGAACATGTCAAAAGCACCACCCACAGAAGATGATTGCCCAGGCTTTCTGAGGGGTATGCAAATCCAATGTTGGTCAATGATATTTATTCTCAATTCAGTTCCATCAGGCTGTAATCAACAGAAATTCTGCTAGAAATCCTGCAAAAGGCTATCGGTCTTAGTTTCCGCCAGTGTGATGTTTTTACTTTTGTGTCTCAGCATTGGTATGGAACGTGGAGGTGGAAAGTTGGGAGAGGCTGCATCACGGTCTATCAGCCAGATGACACTATAAACATATTATTTTGTGTTTAAAAGTAAAGTCCAAAATGTAAAATAACAATGCTAATGGACAAAAGAGGCATAAACACAAAAAATATATGTGGGCACACACAACTCTCAGAACACTTTTCTCCACCGTGGTGGGTGTATCTGCTGCTTACTAACCAGCTCGGTGGCTCTCCGGGGTTTTAATTCCCCCAAGGAGCAAGAACCCATTTATTGTGTATGTGCAGAGAACAGGGAAATGTTTCTATGGCAGCTGCTCTGAAGCGCAGAAGCAAAGGGAGAGGAAGAAATGAAAGGAGGAATTAAGGAATATAGAAAGGCTGAAATCTGGGTAGAAATAAAGGTAGTGAGGGATGAAGAGGGAATTAATACCTGTGAAGTGACGAAAGAGCATAGACTCCAAAAGGCGGTATAAGAGAAAACTCTATAAATAATCTGTGGGAAATGGAAGCTCCACTGGAAAAGACATTCAGCTTAGTTTTGTTCAGACTTAAAACTAGGATTTAGTGCCACAAGAAAATCATAGGTAAGCATGACAGCTTAGGCCATTTATCACAGTTATCATTTCTACTGATAAGCATTTCTTTGTTTGAACAAATGCCCATCATAAAAAACAAAGTCACAATTGTATTAACAACTCAGCATCTAGTGATGGTCCCTCTAAAGAAACGTAGTAGGAAAAAATACAATGTAGAAAGAATCATTACATGATTTTTTTGTCTTTTGATGGAGATAAACAGAGAGAAGAGTATCTCTCACCGTTTATTTTAAACGCCGAAATTTATTTTTAGTTTGTATATTTCCTGTAATTTTCAGGTGAGAAGTGAGAAATGCTTAAAATTGTACAGTATCAGTAAAATATCACATATATCAGGATTTTGTTGGCTCTTGTCAGCTACTCATAGAAAGATAAGACAGCAAAGGAGTGTTGCATTTCATTAGTCTTAGAGCAAGAGTGAGGGTGTGTATGCGCATGTACATATGTGCACACGTATGCTGCAATGGGCAAAGCATAATACTCACTCTGACCTTAATTCAGGGGCAAAAGAAAACTAGGGAGTTTTAGGAACCAGGGCAACATGCAGAAAGTGGGGCAGCTGTCCTCGGAAGCCCTCCTGCAATGGTCAGCACGCAGCTACCTATTAATGGAGAAGCAGCAGGGCCCTCTCCTGGGACTGGAATAGCCCAGCTCACCACAGCTAGTGGGGGCCTCATTCCTAGTGTGGAGACCAAATGACTGAATAGGAGGAGAATTCTGACTGACCTACACCACCTCAGGCTGTCTGAGGCTTGGGAACTCAGGCACAGGAGTTTTGCTGTTACTAAGAGGCACCAAATGGCAGAGCTGACAATGGGTTATGAGTGCAGAGTACCACACCCAGGGTCATGCAAATTATAGTAACACAGCAAACACCATCAAAGGGTCTCCCACTAGCAGTAGTAGCATAACACACATCACATCCAGTTTCAAGGGATAGAATCTTCTTAATGGTGAAGTTTTCTCATTTAAAGTCTGTGGTTAATCACTGTTTCATGGAATCACAGGAATGTTAGGTAGGGACCAGGAGGAAAGGAAAACAGGGGCAGAGGCAAGGTAAGGGAGAGATACTGGGTAGAGACACTGTTGCTGGCCAATTAGAGGAGGGTAAGAAAACCACAAATCGAAGAGATGGCCCAACCACAGAAACAAACACCTTGGGGCAGGCACACGGATGAGCTGGCAGGACCTTAGGTGAATCGACCTCATTAACATAGTAAAAATCACACCCATCAAGGCCATGACAGTTCAGAAATGTCATGGCAACCCCTGGAAATTATCCTATAAGGACAAGTTAAGGGAGGGTCCCCCGGTTCTAGGAAATCTCTACCCCTCTTCCTGGGATCAAAGTGAATATTTGCCCACCATTTAGCACACGATAAGATGTAGACCTAAAAGTAGAAATGTGTTCAAAAGCCAGGGCTTCTCCACTGTGGAGACAGACTCGTTCCCACTCCAGAGCATACTGTGCTTTAATAAACCTTGCTGTTTGGCTTGCTCATTCATTCCATTGACTTTGTACCAGTAACCATCCTTTGGTCCTGAGAACCAAGAACCAGGGAACACGACACAAACCCGATCCTGACAGGAAGATGATTCTGGGAGAGCCGGCAGACCATCCAGTGCCTTCCCAGGCTCCAGTGTATCCTGCCATTTGACTCTAAGCATCATCGCTCCACCCTCCAGGGCCTGGATTTTTTCATCCCAATAGTCTCTATGGCCCCCTCTGAAAACTCTTAAAGCCCGTGAACTTTTGTTATGAAGCTCTTATTACAAATATTCTCTTAGTAAAATTATTTTGACACTTGCAGTTATTCAACAAATTGAAAGGAAATAATCACACTCCAAATGAGATGTCTAGAACATTCCAGCTTGCTTCACAGAAATCCTTTGAAAAGTAGACACAGCAATAGCATACCAAAGCCTCGGGTATCAGAGATCCAAGAAGGCAAGTCAGGAAGGAATAGTGCTAAGGAGGTCAGGAGGAGGGAGGCCAGGTCACTGAGGGAATGCCAGGGCACAGTAAACAATTACTAGGCAGGAAGTTGCAGCTTGGAAAATCAGCTAAGAAAGAGGGGGGAGGAGAGGGAGGAAGGGTGGGCAATCACACATTCCATGTTACATGGTGCACTGGGGAAAACAGGACCATGAGTGACAGGTTTGGACCATAAGTCCTGCCATAGCTCAATTTGCAACTTTGATTAAGTTACAACTTTTTGAGCTTTGAGTTCCTATCTGTAAAATGAAGAGTTGGGATTGTCCAGATGACAGTAAAGGATAAATGGACTTTGCACATAATTAGGTGAATAAAGCAAAGCCACACGCTATATGGACCTAATTTTATGGAGAAACGTGTCCCCTTTCTAATGGGACTGTTTGGGTGTCCTGGTATATAAAGCCCAGTGTGTTCAGTTCAGAGCTCCTCATCTTTCATGGAACTCCAATCCTGACACAATGCTCATACCTTAGATTTTTTCAGAATCAACTTACCAAGAGCTCAAAATATTCCACAAAAGTTTCTGAAATGAACAAAGCAGGGTTACTCTTATGTCTTGTTAAACTGGTAAACCACCATTTAAAGAGAACAGGCTATTTGCCACCGATGATACAGAAAGTTACAGAGGACACTCAGAAATACTGGTCCCTGAAACAAGGGGGAAAATAATAAATAGTATGCCCGCGAGGCTTTGTTCCCTTGAAGGTCTGCAACCCACAACAGACACTGATATAGCAGGAGGCAAATTCAGAGCATATGTAGATTAGATTTTTCTGACCTCAGTGGACAGTTGCCACATTGGAATTCAAGACATTTAAGAACAGCACTCTAAAAAATGTTCACTGGTTGTCTCTGCTTTATCTATGGAAATTTTCAAACCACTTTTTCATCTACCATTTCTCCCCTCTTACTAACAGCTGCCCCCCGCAAATTTACAGTATAGTAAATTTCCAATGGCTCCTTCACAAATAATCTGAAAATGACAGGCACGTTTCAACTTTGTCCTGCCAGGATTTCACAAGGTTGAGAACACAGCTTTACTTTGAAACCCATCATTACAAAACCATCCTCATCTGGCAAAGCGAAAGACTCCAATCAATAATTTTCTGCTGAGAGTCATTAGAGAAAACCAAAGCCAAAGCAAGGAAAGGGGGCAGAGAACAACTGTAACTTACAAAAGCACAGCCCACTTTGTTTGACTCATAAAATCATAGCCTGCTTTGTTCAACTTGTCCTCTAAAGAGGATATATAGACTAGAAATTTTTTATTGCCACAGCCTCATTCCACAAAATAAGACTACATTTACTCATCTTTCTGGACGGCCAAGAAATAATGATACATCTTGTATATAGGTTGGTTACTTCAGGGAGGGGGGTAGGAATTAATTTCAAATCTATCACAAAGATTCAAGCTATTTCCCATGAGATTTCATACCAGGCCACAGCACTGGAAGCCATAATTTCCATATTTATTGAAAACAGCATCTCAGCCAAAGTGGTGTATTGTGTCCTCACAGTGAGACCTCGCCCAAGGAAATAGAACTAACTCACACTATCATCGTAAGTGTCTAGGGTCTTTTACAGAAAACTATAATATTTGGCCCCCTAATTCAGAGAAAGTTTCTTTAAATGCATTGAGCTTTTGCAAAGACTATAATTTAAAGAACTGGTTTCTAACCTAATAAACTTTCTTGCCAACTAAACCAAAAAGTTTAAATCTGTGCAGTATATAGTAAGTGATAATAGAATGAAATGGCTGTTATTTTTTTAATCCTTGTACCTCCCAGCAGCATTGCTTTGTGTTTATTTATGATTATGTATTTTATTCTCCAAGGTTGTTCCACAATCTGTTTATATAAACTGTGTGTTCATATGTGTGTTTATGTATGTGTGTTTGTGTGGGTGAGGGCACAGACTCATCTAACTTCAGACTGTTATGAAATAGCTGATGATAAAAGATGCTGTCCACGTGTAATATATATAAATATTGACTTTTAAAAGTCTCTTGATGGCTGGCATTATGTAATTAATTCATTGTGGCTTCAGGCTCTGATTAAAACTTTCCACAAATCTGGTTATTTTGTTTTAGTTTTCCTTTGTTCTAGGAGTATTAATACCTTTTGGAGAACTACAAACAGCAAAGAATTGGCACATACTTTTACCAGAAAATTTAAAAAGTGACATATGCAAAATTTTTCACTAAGAGAAAAAATGTGGAAAATTAAGTAAAATTAATTAATTAGAACAAACTATTGTATATAACTTTTAAGGACCCAAAATTTTCTTAAGAAGTTTTGTACTTAAGATACATTGACATAAGGCTAAGATCACCAGTACCTGATTTGATTCATATTTTTTAACTGAAATGAATTGAAAATAAAAGACATTAATTGGGCAGTCTGACTTGGGGGCAAGCACTTAATCTTTAGGGTTGACAAGCAACCTCCCATAACACAACTGTGGTGTCACTGGATAAGCCATGAGTCTGACCGAGCATGGTTTTTATGTTTTAAAAAAAGATTTCACATCTGTACATGCTTTATCTAGAATTTTTCTCAATGCTGTTTTACATAAATTAAAAATCTTCATCTACTGTTATTCTTGATATTATTATATAAAAATAGATATTCTGGCCAACTTACAAAATTAATCTCAAAGTATTTTCTCAATATTACATTAAAATTAGATTACATATCCTCAAAAAAGAGCATCTGTTTTTAATCTCTGAGTAGTTGAAACCATGCAATAAGTTTATGCCCTGTTTAAAAATGTCATCTTTCTAAGGGGAAAAAATTAAATTTCAGATTGATCCTAATCACATCTACTACCATTACTCCTCAGTTCCAGGATGCATGCTTGTTTCACATTTGAACATTTTTGAAAATAAAACATATCTCAAAGTAGTATCTATATTAAATGTTGTGTTCTCTCTTTTCCTTCTAAAACACTGTTAATGCATCCACAATCCATGGTGCATCAGACATGAAAAAATATACTATGTTCTGCATGCCTACTGCTTACCATGTTCTTCTAGATGTTTGATACACAGAAATCTGTGACAAGCAGGCTCAGAACAATAGGCCGATTCCTCAGGAGACAATTTTTTTAGAGTGCTAAAGTGTTACCTGAGTACAGTGCACCAATCAATTCAAATTTCATCATGTAATCCTTCATAACTAGTACTCTCAATTGGAAAAAGTCTTCTCCCTCCCCCTCCTCCCATCTACACAAAGAACACCTGCCCAGCATCATCTGTCCATCTCATTTGAATTTGCCTGCTAAAATTGTAAAATCAAATAAGCACAGCTGATGCTCATGGAGTAAAGAAAGTGAGATGTTTTATTATTTAAGATTTAAATCTTTTAATATCCCTCCCAATTACTTGCTTGATTTTGAAAACACACATAAACACACACACACACACAAATAACCTACAGCAAAATAGACAATAAGTAAAACATAGAAAAAACTTTCACTATTTTTTCCCCAGACTACTGATCATGCTGAGGCCAAAGAAAGCAAATGACTTTGTGAATCTAAACATATATTACATTTTTATTAGCTAAAAGCCATTTCCCCTTATGCCACCATTAAATAAATGTTAAGCAAATATGTACAGATTTGGAAAAGGTATCAAAGTATAACTGACCAAGAAAACCCACATACCTTGGACCAGCCCTCAGCAAAGCCAGAACCCAAACTTCACGCCTTTCTGTTTTTCCAAATCTGGCTCTACAATCTCAAAAATCCTGGGTTCAGAAAGGTAACTCAAGAAACCCCACAGGTAGTAATAAACAAGAACTAAACTCAGGCCTCCCTCTTCCACACCCAGGGTTTTGTCCAAATTTGTTGAGAACCTACTCTGAATACAGTGCTATCCCAGAGTGATGTACACATGTAAGACATGATCCTGCCCTCAAGGCCCCTTACTCTCTGTAAGGAATTATGTGATTTAAATCAATTCTTCTGAAATCAGAGATGAGCAGTAGCACAGAGTAACAGAAAATTTTTTAAGAGAAATTTCATGTGCCTATAAAGATACTGCAAATTAAAAGAAGCTTTTCAGTTCAATAAAGTCCTAAAACATAAATAATCAAGATAAAAGTGACCATTATAAGTCATAATGTTAATATTTAATATTTACTGAACATTGACTACATATCAGGCACTTTGTTAGATGCTTTTCATCATTTACTCCACAACAAGATAGATATTATCATCCTAATTTTACAGAAGAGGAAACAAAAAATCTATAAGAGTTACTTAATAACTTACCCAAATTTACATATGCTAATAAACACTACAAACCTGCGGCTCCAATTTCAAAAAATCCTGCTATTATCCTACAGCTAGGATAACAACTCTCTTACATACAAACACACACACTCATACAAACACCCAGGTCCATTTTTACCTGTCTCTCATTATCGTCTGCTTGCTTTGAATCTCTCAAAATTTAATCAATATAAGGAAAGAGCTGGGAGCTGGAAGCTGAGAGAAATACTACCCATACCAAGTTGGTCATTAGTGATAAATAAATAAATCAATAAGCTGATGAACAGGAAGAGTTTAAACAAGAACGTTTCCACCATGTTACACTTTAATTAATTGTGAATTGAAGTAATTATTGGGAAGAAAAGGACAGTATTTTTAGAAAAGTAATTTTACAGTGAAATACTGCAATTCCACTGACACTAAAAGGTCATTTCAACAAAAAGGATTTTTAAAGTAATAGAAGCAGAACTTAGGGCAGAAGCACCCAAGAGGTGGCTACAGGAGAATCAAATACCAATTTGCCCCTATGTTCAAGGAGAAGAAAGTATAAACCCATTCCCCCAAGATTCTCCTGGGATTAGGTTTCTTTACTTAATTAACTACTCATCCATGATACTATTTACAAAATGCTTACCCTGCAGTTTTCTGCAGATAACTTGCTATAGCCTCAACAACTCTATTTATTGGAATTATCCACATTTTCCTGTCTAATAGAGCCCAGAGTTTAAATTACCTTCACTTGAGCTGATACTCTAATTCCTCATTTATGCTACAGGTGTGTTTCTACCAAAAGCTATGGAATATTTATGTCCATGATCATCCAGAGTCCAAGGTAAAGAAAAATACAAGTAGCAAATGAAGAGGAAAAAAACACTCATTTCACTGCCTTTCACAGTATTAAATAAAATAATTACAATTATGTGGGGGAAAATATTACCTATAAAAAGTAACCCAAGCCATTTTTTAAAGAAATCATTTGAAGAAAAATTGTTATCATACACTGATTTACATGTTTATACACATTCTGTCTCACCGTGTGCAAGCTTCCCTACCATATTGTAAGGTTCTTAAGGACAATGGTTAGATTCAGAAACCCCATCTCCTACATGGGATGCCAAGGACTGAGGGCGAGTCCACAGTGTCTGTGTTCCCCGCTGTCTAAGGCCAGTTGTGAATGAACTGAG
This sequence comes from Lepilemur ruficaudatus, assembly GCA_963574885.1. Lineage (NCBI taxonomy): Eukaryota > Metazoa > Chordata > Mammalia > Primates > Lepilemuridae > Lepilemur > Lepilemur ruficaudatus. The sequence continues at coordinate 21,256 of CAUYRT010061841.1, read as the reverse complement.
AAGACATCTAATGGTCAGAATCAGTGTAGTCATTACAGAGCCAGCACAGCACTCCACCCAACTATGGTAGATGCTTATTTAATACGAGCTGGACTCAACAGAAATAACATCAGTGTTCTCCAATTATCTCCATTAACAACCAGTTGAAACAAGCTTTGATGTATTTTCCAAATTGTTTGGTTTGTTTTCTCCCTTCGGAATAGCTACTATTTTAAAGGCATGTGGTAATACTTAGCAAGAACTAAATATTTAACCCAATTCCTACTAAGTAAAGCCCTTTTTATATATAATCTGAAGACATCCTGGAGACAGATAAATACACACACACACAAATACACATGTATAAGCTGGCACTATGATGTAGTGCTATTTTCTACATGGTAGCAGCAAATCTAGATTTACACACCAGGAGAAGCATTTATCTTCCATCATTCTACTGCTGAAACACATTAACTTTCCCCTCTCTTCCTCTACCTCTTCGGTCATTTTTACCTTTACATTCAAAATACAGAAGCTGCTTAAAGAGTACAGAATTTCACTAAACATTCTTCTGCGCTGTGTGCTGTCTCATTCCATTCCCACTGCAAAGCTTCTAAGTTGTTTGTCAAATCTAAGATCTCTCTCCTACTTTTCATTGGAGAAATTGATTCAGTTGATAAAAATAGAATCCCGAACTGTCACAGCTCTTTTAGTCATCTTAATTAATTGTAATTAGTTTTAAAATATTCAGTTCCTGATTTCCCATAAAACCGAGGGCATCACACACATGTGAGCTGTCATTATTTCTTAATACCGGCACTTGTAATAGAAAGGTAACCGGCCATTCTTCCCTGTGGTCTTTCATACTTTCAACCTTGATTAGGAGGTGTGTAGCTGGTAAATAATTAAATTAATTTTATAGTGAGTGACATGTTTTGAAAGCTGCAGAGTATTTCATTCTGGGAATTTAAGCCAACCCTTGCTTTTCCCTAGATAGCTCTGTGTATGCCTACAATTATAAGTTGAAGCAGATTCTTGACTTTCCCATTAGCATCTAACAATTTATGAGCTTTTGATATTCAAGGGATGATTTTTAAATGATGATCTTAATTCCCCAATGCACCTAGATAACTAGAAAAATAATAGATAATAAATGAGTACTTTAGAGAAGGAATTTAAGAATTTAAAGCTTCATCCAAGCTGAAAGTAATCAAAAAAACTTTATAATAGTCCTGAACTGACTGTAATGTTCCCTTTATAATATTAAAAGAATGCATCAGCTTCAAATAACTTAATTTCATGTAGACCACACAACTATCCTATTATGCAGTAATCATTATACACAATTTATTGATGAGAAAACTGAGGCTCGGATATTTTAATTAAAACTGCAGAATTAGGAATTGGAAGAGCTGGCTTTCACTTCAGATCCAACTGCATTTAAAACCATGTTCACAGTATTGCGCCAAGCCCAAGTAGAATGTGAGTCCTCAAAGTTCTGACATTCACAGTACTTTATGGGTATATCAAGCTTAAACCTAAAAAAATATATCCACAGTTCAATTATTGCATGGATTATACAATTTATTTGGGTTCAATTTATCATTGACTACTACATACTAAGTAGGCAGTGATAGATCAGTCTACAATTTTTAACCATGACTATAAATAAAGACAGCATATTTTAAGAATTAATTAAAAAATCAAATACAAAGAACTTTGTGTATCAAATAATTTTTCCATTAAGAATTTGCCAAGGAAATTATCATGGAAATCAAAGAAAAATGTGTGTTTTCCTAAAGAAAAATCTTTACATAAGCTTCAGTTAGTATCATCCACTGTCAAAGCACAAAATTTATACTTTCATTTACTCCGGTAACCAGAGTTGATCAAAGAGACAATCAACCATATGCACTTTGTACATTCCATGTAAACAAACTTTCATTAAAATATCATTTAAGGCCAGGCATGGTGGCTCACACCTGTAATCCTAGCACTCTGGGAGGCCGAGGCGGGTGGATTGTTTGAGCTCAGGAGTTCGAGACCAGCCTGAGCAAGAGCAAGACCCCGTCTCTACTAAAAATAGAAATAAATTATATGGACAACTAAAAATATATATAGAAAAAATTAGCCGGGCATGGTGGTGCATGCCTGTAGTCTCAGCTACTCAGAAGGCTGAGGCATGAGGATCACTTGAGGCCAGGAGTTTGAGGTTGCTGTGAGCTAGGCTGACGCCATGGCACTCTAGCCCAGGCAACAGAGTGAGACTCTGTCTAAAAAAAAATATGTATCATTTAATTACCAACTCACTGGATGTTCTGTACTCCATGAAAACTGAGTATTTAAGCAGCAGGTTTGGCTGAATCCCTGTTCCAAATTATTAATCAGAACTCACTAAGGGAAGAGAATTAGAACAGAAATTTTCCTTCTCAAAACAGAATTCAGATTATACCAATTCACTGGTAAAATTCTGTATAAAGAAAAACAACTTTTATGATTATTACTAGAAATTTAGCTAATTATAAATTAGTTTCTACCGGAGACTATTCTCCATCCTAAAACACCTTTTGTCTTAGACTACCTTTGCAAGAATGTCTGTAAAGCAAACAGTCTGGGAGCATGAAGAATAAAGATGTGTCCAGGACAAAAGATAGTTTCGTTTTCTGGCCAGGGTCATAAAGATAATGCCTTCCTTCAGGGCAAAGGATGGGCAAGTGTGCCAGGTGCCGTTTATAAGATTGGTGATTTCCTAGTCTCTGTGTTCTTCAGCTTGGACACAGACCCACCACGTGTGAAGCATCCCTTGGGGCCCTGCATTACTCTCAAGGCAGTTGGGGACCAGGGGGACCAAGATGTGAGCATAAAGCCCATGCTGCCTGCTACGCCACAAGCAATAACGTCCATGGTGTCTGACCCGGGAGTTTTGTGTCTCCTGCTAGCACGTATGAAACGAGCATGCTAACTAGTTAGCTTATAGGCAGGATAAAGGCTCTCAGACCCTTCTGTGCTCTTGAGACTTACCTATGATGAATTAAATAAGTGTTAGCAGATGTTGGCTAGATCCAAGGTAAGTTTTTACTCCTCCCTCTGAAGCCTAGAACCCCCACATATCATTTATGTTCCTACAACTTTTGCCCACTTTAGTGGGCAAAACCCACTAAAGAATACTGTCTTGGTACATGAAGTTCTTGGGATTGCCTGGCCACCTTACAGCTATGAAATGAGGAATGCGGAGGCAGGTGGAGGCGGCTTCCCTTCTGATGACCGCCCTTGGGTTAACAGAGAGAGCCCTCGTCTGTACACCAAGGACAACCTACCCTTCTCATGCTCTGAGCGATTACACACTGTCATTGGCCAACATGTACATCCCTGCTGTCAATCTGCCTCCCTCATGGAGGCTATGGGGAGAAAAGCACATGCCTCAATCACGCTCTCCAGTTTGCCCCAGGGTGACACATGCCAGATAGATTCTCAGGGCACCAAGGCAATCGCACTTTCCCTTCCTCACCTCCTTCTTCAGACACATGGATAGTAATCCAGCCTTTACAGAGTACTTCCCCATAATCACTGAGGATCCTCCTTCCATACTGGAGATGGAGACAAACAGAATTCGTATTCTCTCTTCTCAGAGGCTCAGCGAATTGGCCCAGACCTGGTAACTAATGAAGCACACACAAACTCAGGGCCTCTGACCATTCTGTTCTATGTCCCAAAACCCAAAAGTCCAACAGGCAGTTCTGCAAGTGGCACAGTATGTAACAAGCTCCTCCTCACCCCACTCTGGCCACTCTCTAACAGGCCCCACAGGACACAGAAGGGCACAGAGGTTAGGGAGCAGGGTCGAGGACAGACTGCCTGGGATGTTCAAATCCTGGTCAGTCACTTATCAGTTGTGTGATCTTAGGCAACATATTTAATCTCTGTGGGCCTCAGTTTCATCATCTGTAAAACGGGCATAGAAACAGCACATTTATCATACGATTATGTAAAGATTGCATAAGTTAAATAAATTACTCCAAACAGATCTGTACTCAGTAAGTACTACCAGTCACCACCACAGCTGCTCCGAGTCCCCTTTGGACACCTGATCCCACCCTGGTTAGCCACCCAATTTTTGACTGTCAGGCCTAGTGAACTCAGGTGAACATCCCCAGGGTCCCCATGACCAACCCTACAAAACAACAATCTAGGCCCACTCTACCATCAGAACAAAACTGTCATGGAGAATGCAACAAGCTCCACAAATGTGTCTTGTTAAATGAATAAATGACTTGGCAAGACTTTCTCTTTCACAATATATATTCTGGAAGAGAAATGAAGCTTTGGGCTTGACCACTCCTACACCTCTTTTGTGAGTAAATTCTTGCGATAGGCAAATAAGGACCTTCCTCCAAAGTCATCCAAGATCTATTCCCCAGAATCTGTGAATATATTAACTTATGCGGCAAAAAGGACTTTGCAGGTGTGATTAAGGTTAAGGACCTTCAGATGGAAGATTATCTCGGCTTATCCAAGTAAACTCCATCTAATCACATCAGTCCTTAGAGCAGAGAACTTTTTCCAGCTGTAGAGAATCAGAGAGATGGCAGCAGGAGAAGGACCTGACCCCCCATTGCTGGCTTTGGGGATGGAAAGGGGCCACAAACCAAGGAATGTGTGTGACCTCTGGAGACTGGAAAACTCAAGAAAATGGATTTCCCCTAGAGTCTCCATTAAGTAATGCAGCCCTGCCAACACCTTATTTTAGCCCAGTGAGAACTGTGCTAGACTTCTGACCTCGAGAACTGTAAGATAATAAATCTGTGCTGTTTAAGCCACTAAGATTGTGGTAATTTGTTACTGCAACAATAAAAACTAATATAATCTCTCTAGATTCTTCCACTAGGGAATGACCACAACCCAGTACTGGGTCCTATACTGGGATTAAGCAACAAGAAAGCACATACTTACTCACTAATTCATTCATTCATTGATTCACTCAGTGAATTTATTGAGCACCTACTACAGGCCAGGCGCTGCTCTATGTGCTACCAAATCAACAGTGAGCCAGAGAACCACAGTCAGCTTCTGCTCCCAGGCAGCTTATAATCCAGAAGTGAGAAAGAGAGAAACTAAAAAAGCCAATAAATAAATTAGACAATCACAAATAGTGAAAAGTGCTGTGAAGAAAATAAAACAGGATGATGAGAGAGAGAACACAGGGAGCAGACCTGGGGGGACAGAAACCCCAGACTGGGGGGATGCAAGGTTCTCAAAGAAATGACACTTGCTGGCCAAGCAAACATCAAAGTGAGCTCGTAAGGCATTAGCTTGTGGCTGACCCAGCCTTCAAAAGGATGCTGGAAGAACTGAAACACCCATTTTGAGAAATTGACATGACTTCTCGATCCACGGAAAACTGCACTGTGTGAATTGCTACTCTCATTTCCCTGTCCTTACTCTTCACAAGTACGACTTTTAGGGCTTTATTTTTTAACATATCTTATGAACAGTGTAAAGGCAGCATTATCCTGGAGTCCCTGGATATCATTCTCTGTGAGAGCACTCAGTGTTCTCCTTATCTGAATATGGATGTGGTTAGATTCCCGAGACAGCTAGATTGCTATTACTGTGATGGATTTCCCTGTGGCTGGCTGTGGCACGTATCAGTGACACCAGCCCCAACACCAAATCCATTGCTCAGGTTTAGACTCAGAGCACGAGAGCCTCTGCAGACCATAGCTGGCTCCACTGCACATTTAATTATGACAAAAATATCAAGGTAGAAAGGTAGCAAGCAAGTGTATAAAGTTCTCTTTCCTGTCCTATCATGTAGGAATGATGGCCTTTGATATCCAAATCATGCAAACACAGAACAGGCCACATGATTTATTTACTGTACAGTGCCTTGTGCTGATGTCTACAGTAAAATAGTGAAAACAGCTCCAGTTTTTAAGGGTGCCATAGTCTCCATAATTACTTCTCACAATTACTCCTTTCATAGGTACTTTATGAAAATAAAACTAGCACATCCAAGTAATTTGTCTCAACACAAAGTTCCCAGACATGCATGAACAACCCAGAGCCGTACAGTCTACCTTTTACACTCTGGTTGGAGTTTGTTCCACATATGCCTTCCCGTATGAGAAGGTGATTAAGCTGAGACACAAAATGATTCCAGTTCTGGAGCTATTCTAACCATTTCTGGTGTTTGAACTTACAAACAGATTTCAACAACATTGAATGAGAAGGCTTTTGTGTTATGGGTAGGGTAGGGGGCAGAGTTCACACTTTGAGTAGTGATAATTTATTGACTCTGAGAATGGTGCTCAGGTTTTAGAGCCAGAATATCTGGATTTCCAACTTCACCATATAATAACTATATGACCTTGAAGGAGAGATTTTCCTGAACAAGAATCAATCCTATTTTTCTCTGTATGTCGAGGTCAATAGTAACACCCATTCTGCCTGCTTCTGAATTCAGAATTACAAAATAAGACTTTGTAAACTACAGAGCAAATAAAAAAATAAAAGACTTTGTAAACTATAGAATAAATAAAAAACAAAAGTCCCCTGGCCTCCCCACTCATGGTGTTACAAATATGTTGTATTTTAGGCAACAGCCTAAATCCCAATTCTCTGCACTCCAGCCATGGATGTGCAGTAAGACTGAGCTTTTCCTGGGATTCCCCGCCTCAGTTTCTTCCTCCAGGACTCCCTGGGTGGTGGGAAAGACATCTACCAGACAAACAGACCTAGGGCCTACCACGGGACAGGACTCCTCCCCAGTCTCTGACATTCTTCCTCTGCTCCACTGACCTTGGTCACTCTGCTGCCCGCATGTCACAATCAACACCTCTGACATGGGCAGATGACTTCCTCCACAACACCAACCTCAAGGCCTAGCTGGCAGGGGGCCATTTCCCCTCTTGTGTCTTGCTGTTTCCTAACAGGGCTGCCAAGGCAACACTGTTAGGTATCAATGACAAGCTAGGTCTTTGCAGGAGTCAGCAAACTTTATCTGTAAAGGGATAGATAGTAAATATTTTAGCTTTTGCAGACTACATGTCTCTGTAGTACATTCTTCTTTGCTTTTTTAAAAATAACCCTTTAAAAATGTAAAAGCAACTCTTAGCCCTTGAGCCCTACCTAAACAGCTACAGGCTGGATTTTTCTTAAGGGCCATAGTTTGCAGAGCCCTGTTTTACAACAGAGCCCTGGTTTATGCTATAGCATACTTGTTTGTGTGAAGAGGAGTCTGTTGATAGCACGGGGAGTTGAGGGGAGGCTGGTTAGGTCAGAGGAGGTGCCTGGAACCACTGAGACCCTGGACATCCAAACCTTGCAGCTCAGTCTGGTCCACGTTGGTAGATTGATTCATTCATGGCATTCTCTCAGGGACCTCGTCACTTCCCCTTCATCCAGCATCTTCTGGGGAATCCTGAGCCATGGGAGAGATCAGTGCATGTCTGAACTCCAAAAGTGAGTCAGGTTCTTACACTCAGGGCTCCTGAGCTCTGTGTGAATCAAGTGTGTGGTTTCCATGTCCCTAAACATTCTATGACAATTAGAAAGCTGCTCTGCCCACAGCACAGGGGACCTCTGTGGTTGGAGTTACCTATGATCCAATTAAGCCCAGTAAAATGCATCTTTGAGCCAGTCAGAATGTTTTATACATTTATTAGCCACTATGATTGCTATTGAAAAAGGAAGAAGAGGCAGAGGAAGAGGTAGGGGAGGGGAGGGGAAGGGGAGCAAAAAGAAAAGGGGGTGAGAAGACGAGGGGAGGAGAAATCACTGCAGAATATTTTGCCTGGATGCCATTATCATCACAAAATTGTCTTCACCTGGTACTTACAACAAATTCATTAAATATTGTCATGTAATTCAAAAGCAAGATTCCTCACCATTTATAGTTTCTCAAGGACAGCTGCCTTTTGACAGTTTCCCCTCTAATTAGAAGACTTCACTTTTGATTCTTCTTAATTCTCACATATATTCTATAAATCAAGGCTTCAATAAGCCTATAGGGCACCTAGCTGCCAATTATTAATAGCAAATGATGCTTCCTTAGCCCAAAACTGAAACAGCAAACGGCGCCCCCTTCAGCTCAGTGTCTTAGCACTATTTGGCTAACTAAAGGTCCCTTTGTTGGGGAAAAAAAGCAGTGAGGGCTGGAAGTCACCTCCTAATCCTGGCAGATCCAGCAGTGCCCAAGGACACACATGGTGGAGTACAGCCAAGATTTCTCACCCTGACTTGAGCCCTTTGCCAGGCGCATGATAACATAAAGGCCCTGACTTAGGTTTTGAGCCAATCCACAGACCAGATGAATTTAGCCCATTTTGTGCAGCTACTAGTAATATGCTAACATGCTGGCAACGAAGTCTGTGATAATATTTATGGCAATGGTGGTGGTGATGGTGCCACCAACAAGACTTGTCAGCTGAGAGCCCTTGCTCATTATCACTTGAAGAGGGCTGGTTTTGAGAGGAATTGAGATCACTAAGAGAGGTAGAAGGTAAAGCAGTTCACAGGGTTGATAATGTGGAGGACGGTGACTAAGTCATGAAAGACGTATAGCTCAGAGAGAAGAATGTTTAAAAAATTATCTTCAGTGGTTTGCCAGAGCAGACTGCTCAAGTCAAGGATGAATGTCTACACCCTGCAGAGAATGCTGCACTGAGGAGGTCTGCACTGCAGGACGACTTCACTTCGATAGCGGGCAGGAAGGTTTGGGAGGCTTTGCTTTGGCCTAATGGTAGAGGGGAGCAGCTGAGAAGCCAGGAGGCCAGCTATGAGGTTTCAGTGGCCAAAGGGGTAAAGAACAGAACCTGGTGGCCTGGAGATGTACAGGGAAGAGAAAATGTGAAGCTGCCTGGGAGATGCGTGGCAGATCCCTGCAACAGATTGGAAGGGGGAGGAGAAAAGGTCATGGCAGAGTCAAGGATGACTGGGGAAAGGAAGGATGGCTGTGTTTTAGTTGCCAAGACAACAAGCCTCAGTGGCAGCCAGAGAGGCTACAGAGTCCCTCTCTGGGATTCTCCTGCTCTCGGTTATGCAGCACAGGCAGATCTCCTTCCACTTGGAAGTGCAATATGCCGCTCTGTTACTCAAGGTGCGTTTATCACTGAAATGACTCACCCCTGATTGTACCAGAATGCTGTAGGCTGCAATCACGCTACAGAAACACGTATTATTCAGCATTGTTAAAGGAAACAAACATCTGCAACACCTAATCGAAACCCATTCCTAGGAAAGATAAATAAAAACATTCTAACTTTTAGCATTATGCATAATTTTTTAAATACAGAGAACCCTACAGCAGAGATCTACCTTTCTGGTAGAGAATGCACTACATATTTTTCTTTGGAAACTAAAGATAAATTAGAAAACATATATTTCTTCAAAGTATTAATTTTTAAAGCGGCCAAAATTGCTAACAACCAGGGAAAGTACTGATTTATAAATTATGTTCTCAGCATATAGTATATATTGTGAATTTGCATGCATATTAAATGCAAATAACCAGAAGAGCATAACATTAAGGCTTCAAATTTATATGTGCAAAAGACAATAAATTCTAACATTAAAATTCTTCCCAGAAAATATTAACTCCCCACGTTCCATGTGACTGTCACATACTCAGCTGAGTAGTCTCACTGCAAAGTTTGAGAAGTCAACAACCTTGCTCAGTCAAAATCTGCATTCCCCATGCCCACCCCACTCACCAGGCAAAGCAGACAAGACCATCTGGCACCATGTGAGATGGAGGTTAGGTGCTAACATTGCCCAGCTTTTCAAATAAACTATCTTATTTAATAATTTGACAGAAAAGAAAAAGCATCACTAAAACTACCACCACTGAAGCACTAACAGAATCTTTACCATTGAGAAAATGGGGCAAAATACAGCTGACTCTGCTCTTTCACCATAGTAAAAACAAGAGATTTATGATGGTAAAGTTCTGTGTGTCAACTTGGCGAGGCTCTGGTGCTCAGTTGTTTGGTCCAACACTAGTCTACATGTTGATGGGAAGGTATTTTATTGATGTGATTAACATCTACAACTCGTTCACTTTAGGCAAAGGAAATTACCCTGGATAATGTGGATGGACCTCATTTAATCAGTTGAAGACCACAAGAGCAAAAACTGAGTTTCCAGGAGAAGGAATTCTGCCTCAAGACTATAACAGAAATCCTGTTTGCAGCCTGCCGACTTACCCTGCAGATTTCATACTCAAGGCTATAACACTAGCTGTTACCTGAGTTTTCAGACTGCTGGCCTGCCCTGTGGAGTTCAGACCTGCCAGCTCCCACATTTGCATGAGTCAGTTCCTTAAAACAAATCGCTTATATGTATGAGTGTATCATATCATAGATGTATGTGTGTGTATATCTTTAATATATAGATAGATTCTGTTTCTCTGGTGAACACTGATACAAGATCCAAAGGGATTTCATAATGTAGTCTTTGTTTAAATAACCCCACCACTTGGGAGTGCAGGATTTTCTTGAAGATTTCCTTCCTGATACCCACTTAAAGAATTTCCACAGTCAACTGTAAGGAGAATAAGGGTGAATTGTATTTGTAAAGGAGAAGAGGCTCATGAAAATCTTTCTGGTGGCTGAAGATCTGCTCAGCTATGCTGGTTTGGGAACTCATATTGCTGTGTTTATATTGTGAATTCTCTGTGGATGCTAAGTCTTGAGGGATGGAATTGTCCCTTCATTTATGTAAAGGCTAAAAAACACAAAACAGACTGTCTGCTCTAATGAAGCAAATATCCACTTACATTCAGATGAAACAAATTCATGGGTTTAATGCCACTCCAACCACTCCTCTGTTTTTGTTCCTTGGCCTTTTCACAGAGCGCTCACAGTATCTGCTCCAAGCGTCGGCTCCTCCCCGTCCTCACCCTATGGCACAGAATGCTCATCTGCACACCCAGATCCAATTGTGTGTGTGTGCACAGATGCGTCCAGACCCACACTTCCCTCCCTGACCTCTAACTCTGATCATACTCATTTACATACTGCCATCTGGATTATCTTCTGGGAGTAGGTGGGGAGAAGGCGAGGGACATAGCACATCCAAAACAGAATTGATCAGCTTAATACATTTCTATCTTTTGCAAACTGTTCCATGATTTATAAAGAACTGACCTATTCCAGAAGGTATCCAGAAATTTTCTGGGTAATCTCATGGACACCCAGCTTTTTGGTTTTTTGGGTTTTTTTCTTTTTTTGGACTGGTGGAGATGCGAGTTGTTCTCCAAAGTACAATCCAGCCTTGACTTAAGTTCTCTATGGTGTCTCTTTGTCTTCTGTCTTCTCCAACAATGCTATCATCAAGTCCAATCCCTTCTCCTTCCCCCTCTTCTGCAGTCATTCTTATCATGACAGCACCAACTGTCTTCTTCCTCTCTGAGCTATTTTATAACACACAGCAAGACTCATCTCCCCAAATGTCATTTTGAGCATGTCACTTGTTGCCAAATGTTCCAAATGTTTCTTCTTAAATTAAATTTCAACCCAAGATCTACATGTCCATCACTGACTCCCTTGGCTGTCCTCTTCTGAGCTTATCCTTATACCCCCTGCACACCCACCATGCTCTCCTCAACCTGCTATGCCCACTCTGCTCTCCAAATAGCAGGACAAACTCTTTGCTCCCATCACCTCTCCCTTAATAGGTTCCTGATCTCCTTTGAATCTCCACTCAACAGATAGCTCCAAGCATTAAAAATGACATGTGCTCATTTCTCACTGGGAAAGTTCAAGAGCTGATAGCTTTCCTTGATCCCACATTCCAAATAACTAGCTCACCATGGTTTTCTACCATTCCAGATTCCGATCATAAGGCTTAGGCTGACATCCAGGAAATCCTAAGGCAAAAGGGTAGTGACTACCTGAGTAATCATTGTCTTGACTTCATCTGAAAGCATACTGAGTTTTACCTTTTCTTATAACGATGCCTCAAATGAGAAACATCTCAAAACTTAACATTTCCTCTCAGTAAATTTCCTTAGATATATAAACTTATTTAAGCAAGTGTTATTATGCATGTCTATCAGAATACATTTCCCATTGTGATTTATGCACATGTTACATATGGTTATGGATATATTTTTGGAAAATTGTTTTTTAAATATTTAATAGCCATTAAAGGGGTAAAATAATACTCTGCTCTTTATGGAACAGTGAGAAGCCATTCTAGCACTTTTGCAAGTATTTGCAATTGTAATCAGTAATGCAGGCAGAAAGAATGCCAATGTTTTTCAATCATCACTGGTAAAAATGTAAATTTTTATAAATTAAGACTTTAAAGTTCACCGGCATTAATCTTCTGCTAATATAAGCTGGGACTGTTTCCTAGGATTCTGAGTGGTTTAACATCAAGACATGTCACAAGCTTCATCCAAATTATTCAATGCATGCCATACATTACTCTGAACCTCTCAGAAGATGAAACAGGGAGAGGCAATGTAAGTGTTTGAAGAACAAAAGGAAAAATGAAGCACAGAGACCTCAGGCTAAAAGTATAAAACCCTTGAGAAGGTTTTAAGGACATATTAGAGCTCTGAAAAATGAGAACAAATCAGTAGGCCCATTAGCTAAGCAGCAAATTAAAGCACCATTGTTTCCAATTTCAGCCTTGAATATGGAAGACACCAAATGGACCGCGCTCTCAGTACCCCCTGCAAAAGAAGAGTGTTCTCCACTATGTATTCTCAAAAGTGCCTTCCCTTTTTTACCAGCTAATTTAGTGAAAAAATGACTATCAGTTTCCTAACTCTTCTCCTTAATCATTATTACTAACTTCCCTAGGAACATGTTAAAGGGACAGCAGGAAAATAATCAACTGAAGTTTCAAAACACCAGCTATATTTCTCATTTATTTGCAACTTCTATTTTTCTTCTTATTAAAAATTGAAGTTTGCCATCTTCAGATTTATTGTTCTTTTCTTTACCTTAATCCTTGATGTAAAATATAACATGTAGATAATCCACAAACTGAATTTAAGACAAACTGCCTCTATACTTAAGAAGTAGACCATATTCCATAATTGTATACATTTTATCTTCTCATCTCATGAAAACAGAGTTGAAAGCAACTTTCTCCAATCTCTTGAGAAGGCAAAAATGATCTAACAAGACCTCATAAGAGGTTTTTTTTTTTTTTAATTAGTTTGTATTTAAACCAATTTGTTCATGACACAGTTTCAACTGCTAAATAGTATTAGGCCCAGAGATAATGGCTTTCAATTCTTTAAGTAATTATTTTGGAATTTGTTTCTACATCTGGAAATCAGAGCTTCCCAACCGGTAGGCCTTGGCATACTACTGTGCAATGAATTCGTTCCAATATGCTGTGAGGTATGGACGCCCCTAGGTCACGGAGAATCAGGTGGGGCCTGGGCTAGCTGGTGTCTCTGGGCAGGTTACACCTGGCCATCAGCTTTTCCAAGGTCTGAAGACATGATACTCAAGGCTCTGCTAAGAAGCATTAGAAAGTCCCACAACACCCACTTCAACAGGCTGCTACAGAAAGCACCTTTGCACTTTGTGCAGAAGCAACCCATGTAACTGATGGAGGAGTTTTTGTTTCAGGTATATAAGGTGCAGTTGGCTAAAGGGGGAGCTCCTGAAAGTTGTATGTGTGTGGTGGAAGTCTGGTGGTAAAGCTGCAAGTAGCAGCCTCCCAAATTCTTTATGGGTATCAAATATTTCTTTCCATTTGAGTCTAATGTATTTCTGGTGTTTTTGGTTTTTGTTTTTTTAAGACAAGGTCTCACTCTATCACCCAGGCTAGAGTGCAATGGCAACATCATAGCTCACTGCAACCCCAAATTCCGGGGCTCAAGCGATCCTCCTGCCTCAGCCTCCCAAGCAGCTGGGACTACAGGCAGACACCACAACACCAGGCTAATATTTCTACTTTTTGTAGAGATGAGGTCTCATTCTTGCTCAGGCTAGTCTCAAACTCCTGGCCTCAAGCAATGCTCCCACGCTGGCCTCCTACAGTGCTAGGATTATAGGCGTGAGCCCCAAAACCTGGCCATTGAGTCTAACGTGCTCTTTTACTGGTATCCAAGCTACCTATGGGGTGACTGCTCTAAAAATAATCACACATTTTACAAATTCAGGTCACATTGTTATTTTTAATTATATCATAGGAAAAAATTCAATTGAATTTGAAATCAATTGGAATTATCAGAGGATTGTATTTGCCTAGCAAACAAGAAAACTAAAACTATTGAATTTTTAAAATATAATTCTAACTGTTATAGAACTTGGAATAGTGGTGAAATGCCTTGAATTTTTTAAAAAATCACTACTTGCATAGTATCCTACTAACAGTGACTAAGAAGAATTTGAAGAGACAATCACTGAGATCTTGATCAAGAATTGTGTTTAGCCATTTCAGGCACATAAACAATATAAAAAGAGTTATGTTTATGAAAGCAAGCTCAGGTTTCTCATTTAAAAATTTGAAAATATTTTATTTGGAAATTTTATATCTACTTAATATTCCCCAAATAGATGTCTCCAGCTCACTATAATACATTATTTGTTATCAGTTTCTATGTATGCCATGAAACAAAAATTTAGACACACTGATTTAAATAACACATTTCTCTTACTACTTCTTGGTTTTTCAATTTTAGGTATCATCTACTCACCTCCCAATGAGGAAGATAACGGTTAGGTTTTTTTCATACACATATACATGCCTTACGTTCCCATCCTCTCAGACATACACTCTGATTTTGCTTAGATTAAATATCCATGTTTACATTATTAGAACTTTTGAGAGACTATTGGTCTGGGTCATGCAATACTCTATGACTACATCTCCTTTTCTTTACTGTTTGTCTTCCCTGGAGTTAATCATTGTTGTATTTAATTTGGGTTAGTTTCCTATGGATTTATCATGATGTTATCCCTAAAACCTCCCCTAGATTTGTAAGTCTCATCTCAGCACAAACACATTAGGCATTTAATCAATTTTATCATCTTGAAGAACTCTTCCCTGAATCCTTCTACCTAGTTGATCCAATTTAGACCAGTTGATCACTTGTCCTGCTACACAGCTGTTATCTTGAGAGCTCTTTTGCCATCATCTTAGGAATTCTTTTCACCTGTCTTTCTATTAGTTTACCCTGTCACTTATTGGAGCACATTCTAATGTTGTAAAGGTTCATGATGATATATTGTTATTATCTTGTAATCAGGAAACCCCTATTTTGCGGAAATTTTGTTGAATTATTCCTTTGATGGTTTTCTGTCCTCCATTTTCTAAATTCTGTCAATCTAGTGTTAGCTGTTAGGCATACAAATCAAAAATTAAATTTCTATTTTCTTATTTCTAAATTTCCTATTTTTTTCTATGTTGTTTTCTATTCTTTCTCTTTTTACTCTACTTTCTAAGGGGTTTCCTTAACTTTATCTCCTAACCCTTATAAATTCTGTTGTGTTTCATGGTTGTAATTTCATACCTTATCTGTCTGGGGACACTGATGATTTCTTTTTTAAGACTTCTTCCTACAAAGGTTCTGTTTCCTTCAAGTGACTTTTTTCTGTTTGCATGTTTTAGTTTCTGTCTCTCATGACAGGGACTTTCCTTAAATGTCTGATGATCCTTGGTTGGCTGCTGATATTTAAGGGTAGGGTACTGGAAAGTGAACAGGAAGGTTGGCAGAAAGGGCTATTGATATAGGATTTATTTTAGGATTGTTCTGGCTCGGCCTGCCTTTGGGGAATCCCTGATGTCAGCATCTTTGAGTTTTATATTTTAGGTTAGATTCCCAGAGAAGCTTCCTAGAGTCTCCTCCTAAGGCATCATTCTGGCTGCTCACAGGGTAAGAAGGAGGGAGAAGGTGCTGTGCTTCTTAGGATTTGATAAATCAATGTAATCCACTAGACTTCAAGACTATAGTATACCTTTTTGAGGAAGATGCAGTGGCAGGTGCTGTGGAATTCTAGTCTGCCCACTCCTGCTCCTGACTCACTGCTGTTCACTTTCTCGGGAGAACAGGCTGGTCAGGACACCATGCCACAGCGTTGGCTTTTAAAGATACTAGAAAAAACGCCCATGGAACCAGCAGTGGCAATTCACTAAATTAGAATTACCCTAATCAAACCCAACATAAAACCCCCATGAGAAGGTGTGTACTGGCTTAATCAGATGCAAAGGAAAAGAATCTCCAAATAAAAGGACCAGTTTGGATGCCTACCAAGACTCTGAGAATCACTCCAAGGAAAACTCCTTCTGGTGAAGGCTGTAAGACATGGGATCACTCCCAGATGAGAATCCACAAGCAACTCATTGACTTGCTCAGTCCTGAGATTGTTAAGCAGACCACTTCTATCGGTATTGAGCCAGGAGTTGAGGTTGAAGTCACCATTGCAGATGTGTAAGTCAACTATTTTAATAAATTGGTTACAAGTTGTTTAAAAAGAAAAAGACTGTATGATACTACCTTTAACTTTGCCTGATACTTTTCAATCCAGGAACCTTCTGTTTTATCATCTCTATAGAAAACATAACTACCATCCCTCTTTCAGAGTGGAAGAAGGGCAGTTATGTGCTTGTATAAAATTGCAGAGCAGACCTGAACTTTCAATCAGTAGTCCTAATTTTAGTATAATTTTCACCCTCACTTCCAGGGGTTCTTATTCCTGAGCTTTTGCAGCATTCATCAGCGTAAACTGGTCTACTTCTTCCTTTCTCTGCTGCCAGAATTCCATTTTCTCAGGTCTTGTAAGCAAGTTACCACTCATCTATATATACTGGATGAGTGATTCCAAAATGCTGTGACTGTTGCCTCATTTCTTTGTTCTTGTAGGTGTGTACCTTTTTAAAAACTCCCTTAAATGTTATTTTAATGGAGTTTCCAAAAGGGCCAGGAACTAACATGTGTATTCATCTTTAAGCCGAAAACTCTCAATCACCTTTCATCCTTTTATATTGACATTGGAATGGGATTACTCATTTTTTTCCAACATTAAGCTAACGCCCAATGTTCAGGAGAAACAAGAAGTAGGGAAAATAGCTATTTAGGGATTTAGATGAAACTGAATTTTATAACTGCATGCTCTAATAAGCTAGCATATCTCATTGCCCTAGCAATGTGTTGGGCACTGTGAGGAACAAAAATAAATATGTCCTTACTTCAGAACAGTCTCTAAAAATTCTCAAAAAAGCTAACTATTAAAGAGGTTTTTGAATTGATAATTAAGAAAAAAAAGGCGTACTAAGAGGGAAAAACTACCAGGCAAGGGAGTGGAATGGTTAGAGGCAAACTCAGTGCAAGGGAAAAGGGCTTAAACTCAGGGTTTTTTAAAAAACTGTTACAGACATTGCTTCTGCAGAGTTTGCATAATGTATATTAGATATAAAGTGATCAATTGATTGGTAAATAAGATTTATTTTATGCAGACTACAGCTCCTGGCATAAGATAAGAAGCTCTTCTGCTTATAATAGAGCTGCTTTAAGTGTCTTTATTTTCTGTTTCTCCCGTAGTGGATCATTAAGACATTGAAATAATTTTTTAAATTATCAGTTTAGTTCACTACAATCTCGTGAAATCGATACAGCAAAATGTATTTTTGCAGTGATGCTCAGTTGTAAAGCTATACCTGCAACTCTAGCCCCTGACACCATTTATCCCACTGAAATAACTACCTTTATAACACAGTTTTTGATAATGCACAGCCCTGTTTTGTGTTTTTTTAAGACTGTAAAATCATTTATTATTGCCAGAGGGTTGGAGTAGGGTGTGGGAAAGAGAAGCATTATTTTTTTTCAGCTGACTTTTTTAAAAATTGATTTTATTTTTTAGAACAGTTTTAGGTTCACAGAAAATCTGAGTCCAAGGTAGAGACTTCCCATATATCCTCTGCTCGCATATATACACAGCCTCCCCTACTATCAAAATCTCCCACCAGAACAGTTTACTGTAATTGATGAATCTACATAGACACATCATTCCCACCCAAAGTTCATAATTTACATTAGGGTTCACTGCCAGTTTTACACATCCTCTGAGTTTGGACAAATATATAATGACATGTAGCCATCATTACAGTACCATACAGAGTAGTTTCACTGCCCTAAAAATCCCCTATGCTTCATCTATTCAACCCTTCCAAATCCCCAAACCATGGAAAACTCTGATCCTTTCACTATCTCCATGGTTTTACCTTTTCCAGAATATCATATAGTGGGAATCATACAGTATACAGCCATTTCAGATTGGCTTCTTTCACTCAGTAATATGCATTTATGGTTCCTCCATGTTTTTTCATGGCTTGATAAGCGTTTTTTTAAACACTGAATTCTATTGTCTGGATGTGCTACAGTTTATTTATCCATTTAGTTACTAAAGGACATCTTGGTTGTTTCCAAATTTTGGCAATTATGAATAAAGCTACCATAAACATTCAAGCACAGGGCTTTGTGTAGACCTAAGTTTTCAACCCATTTGGATAAATACCAAGGAGCACAATTGCTTAATCATATGGTAAGAGTACAGTTAGTTCCAGAAGAAACTGCCAAACTGTTTTGCAAGGTGGCTGTACTATTTTGTCTTCCCAACAGCAATGAACCAGAGTCCCTGTTGCTCCACATTCCCACCAATATTTGGTGTTCTTAGTGTTATTGATTTTGGACATTCCATTAAAAAGTATAATGGCATCTCATTGTTTTAACTTGCAATTCCCCAATGACATATAACATTTCAAAATTTTAAAAAGGTACAAATGTTTTTGTTACATGGATATCCTCTATAAGGCTTAAGTCAGGGCTTTTAGCATGCTCATCACCAGAACAGTGTTCACTGTCCCTGACAAATAAGTTTTTGCTCCTCACCCCCTCCTAGCATCCCCGCTTCTTGGTTCCCAATGTCCTTCACATCTATTTGTACCCGTGTGTGTCCATGATTCAGCTCCCAATTATTAGAGAGTATGTGTGGTGTTTGTTTTTCCATTGCTGAGATATTTTTCTCAGGATAGTGGTCTCCAGTTCCATTCGAGTTGGTGGAAAAGACATTAATTCATTCCTTTTTATGGCTAAGTAGCACCTCATGGTATATAAATACATACCACATTTTCTTAATCCACTCATGAATTGATGGGCACTTAGGTTGATTCCACATCTTTGCAATTGTGAATTGTGCTGCAATAAACATTTGAGTACAGGTGTCTTTTTGATATAATGAATTCTTTTCCTTTGAGTAGATATCCAGTAGTGGGATTGCTGGATCAAATGGTATACTTTTATTTCTTTGAGGAATCTCCATACTGTTTATCATAGAAGTTGTAATAATTTGCAGTCCCGCCAACAGTGTTCCTCCCTCTCTCTCTGCATCCACACGAGCATCTGTTGTTTTTCTTACTTTTTAATAATAGCTATTCTGACAAGAGTAAGGTGGTATCTCACAGTGGTTTTAATTTGCATTTCCCTGATTAGTGATGTTAACCATTCCTTCATGTTTGTTTGGCCATCTCTCTATCTTCTTTTGAAAAACTTCTGTTCATGCCTTTTGCCCACTTTATGATGGGGTTTGTTCATTTTTTTCCTTGTTGATTTGTTTGAGCTCTTTGTAGATTCTGGATATTAGCCCTTTATTAATTAGACATATAGTCTGTGAATATTTTCTCCCATTTTGTAGGTTGTCTATTTACTCTCTTGATTATTTCCTTTGTTATGCAGAAGCTTCCTAATTTAATTAAATCCCGTTTACTTATTTTTGCTGTTGCTGTATTTGCCTTTAGGGTCTTAGTCATAAAATCTTTGCCTAGGCTAATGTCTAGAAGAGTTTTTCCTATGTTTTTTTCTAGACTCTTTATGGCTTCATGCCTTACATTTAAGTTTTTTATCCATCTTGAATTAATTTTTGTATATGGTGAGAGACAGGGGTACTGTTTCATTATTCTACATGTGGCTATCCAGTTTTCCCAGCACCCTTTATTAAATATGGCTATCCCCAGTATACGTTGCTCTCTGCTATGTTGAAGATCATAGTTAGTTGTAGCTACATGGCTTTATTTTTGGGTTCTCTACTCTGTTGCACTGGTCTATGTGTCTACCCTTATACCAATGCAATGCTGTTTTGGTTACTATAACCTTGTAGTATAATTTGAAGTCAGGAAATGTGATGCCTCCAAATTTGTTCTTTTTGCTTAAGATTGCTTTGGCTATTAGGGCTCTTTTTTTTGGTTCCAAATGAAGCTTAGCATTATTCTTTCTAGATATGTGAAATATGACATTGGTATTTTGATGGGGATTGCACTGAATCTGTAAACCACTTGGGGTAGTATGGACATTTTAACAATGTTGAGTCTACCAATCAGTGAGCAGAGGATTTTTTTCCATTTGTTTTGTCACCTATAATTACTTTCATCAGTGCTTTGTAGTTCTCCTTGCAGAGATCTTTCACTTCTTGGTTAAGTATATTCCCAGGTATTTAATTTTCTTTATCCATAGCTATTGTAAATGGTATTGAGTCCTTGATATGACTCTCAGTTTGACTGATATTAGTATATAAAAATGCTACTGATTTGTGTACATTGATTTTTAACCTGAGACTTTGCTTAATTTATTTATCAAAGCCAGGAATCTTTTGGTGGAGTCTTTAGGGTTTGCCAGAAATAAGACCATATTGTTTGTGAAAAGTGATTGTTTGACTCCTCTTTCCCAATTCATTAATAGATACCATTTATTTCTTTCTCTTGCCTGACTGATCTGGCTAGGACTTCCAGTTATGTTGAATATAAGTGGTGACAGTGGGCACCCTTGTCTTATTCCAGTTCTTAGAGTGAATGCTTTCAACTTTTCCCCATTCAGTGTGATGTTGGCTGTGGGTTTGTCATATATGGCTTTTGTAATGCTGAGGTATATTACTTCTATGCCTAGTTTGTTGAAGGTTTTTATCATGAAAGGGTGGACTTTATAGAATTTTTTTGCATCTATTGAGATGATCATATGGTCTATTTTTGCTTCTGCTTATGTTTCTGTTTTTGCTTCTGTTTATGTTTGGGTTAGGGTTAGGTCTTCGGTGGTAGGAAGGCCCCCTTGTGGCTCTGGTGGCAGTGTCCATAGGGGTAGCATTGCCCAAGGGTTCTCTCCTCCCATCCTTCCCCACATCCTTCCCCCAGGAACCTTCTGATCTGGCTGAGTGGATCACCCCATCACCTTCTCCTTCACTCTGAGTGTCCCCCATCACTTCTCTTATAATTCACAATCTTATTCCCAGAAGGCCCATCCATAGGTAGGCATCCACATGCAACT
>CAUYRT010061839.1:0-69397 GCA_963574885.1 Lepilemur ruficaudatus | reverse complement strand
TTCTATTACTATGTGCCCAAAAGTGGTATATCAAAAAATATAAGACATTTAAAATAGCTCATTCAATAAGTATTAATATATAATTTTTGTCCAAAAACAGAAATTTAGAAAATACAAATACTAATATTGCTGAAGAAGCATATATTAGTGAAAATTCAGACAGGAACAGTAGCAGAAACATGAGCTCCCCATGGCTGTTGTGTCTTAGAGGAGAACTTAGCAACCTCGCCAAGCTAGATATCACGGTGGAGGAGAGATTAAGACTTCAGGACTGGCCAGGCTTGGTGGCTCACGCCTGTAATCCTAGCACTCTGGGAAGCCAAGGTGGGAGGATCACTTGAGCTCACTTAGGAGTTTGAGACCAGGCTGAGCAAGAGTGAGACCTCATCTCTACTAAAAATAGAAAAAAATTAGCTGGACATAATGGTGTGCACCTGTAGTCCCGGCTACTCAGGGGGCTGAGGCAGGAGAATGGCTTGAGCCCAGGAGTTTGAGATTGCAGTGAGCTAGGCTGATGCCATAGCACTACCCAGGGTGACAGAGCAAGACTCTGTCTCAAAAAGAAAAGAAATAAAGACCAGCTTTACTTCTTAGATTCAAACATCTATTTCTTATCTAATTGGCATCAGACTTTCACTTGACTTTAAATTTAGCTTACTTTTACTGTGCTATTTTATATATGTGTGAATATACAAGGGCTATCCAGAAACTATCCAGCCATGTAATACAAAAAATAGAGACATTTATTGAAGAAGGTACAAGATACAAGAAACATTGTACATAGGACAATGATGCCTCAGTCCCCTTCAAAGTAGGTGCCTTGGGACCTCACACAGCTCTTCCAGTATCTCTTAACCTGTCCCATGCACGTTCAACACTCTCAGGTGTTCTATTTATGTCAGGCCTTCTAGACTATGGATCACTTTCAACAGATTCTCGACCATCTTTGAAGTGTTTGTGCCACACTTTTATTTGCACTGCACTCATTGCGTCGTCCCTGAAAGTCTTATGAATCATCTGAGTAGTTTCCGTGGAGGATTGTTCAACCTTAATGCAAAATTTGATGCAGATTCCTTGCTCTACTCACTCACTCATTTTGAATGCAGTGGCCCCACAGGACACATGCTCACTCAGTGGCATCTAGCGGCCCACTGACTAGTACAGTTACACCGTCATTGTTCATGCATTTGTGTTAAATCCACTCTCCTTGGCTGCCAGATTACATCAATGCTGAGCAAACTGTTCTCAGTATATTAACGATGGCTGGATACTTTCCGGAGGGCACTTGTGTGTGTGTGTGTGTGTATTTAACCCAATCTGTTTTCTGAGATTTTAATTCATCTTAACCTACTTCTTTCCCTCTCTTTCTCTTTGTCTCTTTTCTCTCTTACAATATTTGGCATTTAAAATCTTGTTTCTTTCCCTGCCTCATTCTGATGGTTCCAGATTGATTAAAAGAATGAGAGAGGGAATCCTTGACTTGGAGAACACAAGATTCAGTCAAGGACTAAGCAGCACAGGCTACCTCCATAGAGGACGACCACATGAGGGAGTTAGGAGGTCTTCCTTAATGGCCCCTCCTCAAATCCTGGTCCAGCAAGGTTCTTATACCATATAGGGAAGTGCGGTCTCTCCTGTGGTATTTGCTGTCAGTTTCAACCAAGAAACTAATGCTTTGGCTTCTTGAGGGAAAGTTATAGAGGCTTAAGTCTTAGATCTGGCCTGGGATTGGGGCAGGGATAAATATTTCAGCTGTAGAAAAAGCTTATTGTTGCCTCCTCTCTAACTCATTTGTGTAAATAAAACAAATTAAGATCTTTGAGGAATCCTGAGCAGACGGTTGGTTATTTCCAGAAGATGAAATAGACACAAACCGAAGCAGTGCATTAATTCTTCTCATTTCTCCACCTTTGTTGCCAGACTATCCCCATGGTGTGAAGACTGTTGTTCAGGGTTGGTATGTCTGGCAATGAATGTGACTGATGACTTTCCTTCGACCGGTTGTTGCTTGTGTCCTTTCAACGGTGATAGTTTCCGTAAAAGCCAAGGAACAGCAATTAAACAAGCAGAATCTATTCCAAACACTGCAGCCCTGCCCTGTGACCAGGCTCAGTATACTTACTGTGTATCCTGCACTCCAGTCATGGATTCTCGCTGGTCTAGCTCTCTCAAGGTTGTTACATCACAAGCAGAAGCTGAACTCTTATTAACATGTTTACATCAAGGATCGTTGTAAGCACGATTCACTTCTTATTGGTGATCTACTTTGCTTAGCAAAGTAAATGTTATTTTTTTCAATCCGCAAATTTATACTGGGCCCTTTTACAGTCTAGGATCCTCTGTGCTGATCACTTGTTAGCAAAACTAAGAACTAAAATATCTGTGGCAACCAGTTGCAGATAAGTGCAAAATTACATTTACTTTTTTTCATGCAAAATTGCATGTTCCAAACTAAACATACTCATTTTTTTTTCATTACCCTCATGTACCTTTTCCAGGGTGAGGCAGGATTATAGTGAACATTCTGAGCATTTTTACTATATAGACAGAAAGGAATCTTGTTACTTTGCCAGACATAGATTTTGTTATCCTTCTTCAAAAAGGATAAAATCAATAACAATAATACTTCCATAATCAAGGTAATCCACACTGGAGGGTATAGACATTTGAGAATGCTGATCTAGTTTCTAAAGCATGAGACCATTTCAGAAATTGCTGTCCTATATCCTTTTCTATCAATTTTAAATGGTCCCAAATGCTGATGGAAAAAAATCACTTCTCCATTAATTGCTCTGTAATTTCATTTCTATTGATCATTTCTTGTCAAGGCATGACTTTTAGGCTAAATGGAAGATTTCTTTGTTTCTTTGTCTCAGAAACAGAAGCCCTTGGTGTTGTTATTGGAAACTTGGAAGTTTGGGGCGGTGCACTCAGCCCATGGGGTTGTGTAAATGAGAGGGATGAAGTCCAATATGGTAGCCACCTGTCACATGTGGCTGTTAAGCACTTGAAATGTGGGTAGTGTGACTGAGAATTGAGTTTTACATTTGATTTCATTTTAATTAATTAAAATTTAATATGAAACAGTCTGATGTGGCTAGTAGCTATCACAGTGGACAGCGCAGGGCTTGAGAAACCCTTGGATGAATTTAGGAAAATGGGTTTTGAGTCACACTGTTTATTTCAGGCAGTTGGATTGTGTTTTTCAGTGTGCTTATGAAGTATCCGCAAGCTTGTCTGAGGGACTGTGGATGAATGGGTGGGCAGGGAGCTCATCCCTCTCAAGCTTATACTCTCCTCTTGTGCTTCAGTGATGGGAGTTTCAGAAAGGTACTGCAGCTGAGCTTAGGCTACATGGAGACATCATCTCAGTAAAAGGCTGTGGGGCACCCTGACCAGATGGGAACAGTTTTGGGAAATATTTTCAGCTGCTACTCAGACAATGCCAGCAATCCCCCAACTTGCAGGTTTCTCTCCTCTTTGAAGTTCCATTTCTTCACTACCTAGTCATAACACCTACTCATCCTTTGGCAGCATTTTGCAAAGTTCTCTCTCACCCATCATGTCTTTAGGAGTAATATGAGGAATGGCCTGAAGATCAGAGAGGATAAGTGACATGGCTAGGGTTACCCAGCAAGTAAGTGATGAGTGGCAGAGATAGGGTTCATAGCCAGTTTTCCATTGTATCCAGGGCTTATTCCTCATTGAATCCATCTGAGTTCCTCTTTGCTGTAAGTCATGTACATCATTAAAAATGCCCAGCATTCAGAAAACGTTACTTTTAAAAAATTCATTTCACTCTTGCAAGGGTATAATGCTTACTCTAGAACAGTATCAAAAAGAACAGACTTCAACAGAGAGAGAACATACAGATGGGAAGCAGAAATGTAGTGATAATTCATGTCCTATCAGTGTGATCAGTATCACTATCAGCTCAGTTTTATAAGTGTAGCAAGATTTAGATTAAGTGGCTGATCCAGGGTACACTACCAGGTAGTGGCACAACCAAGATTTGAACCCAGGTGGGTTGATGGAAGCCCTCACATTCTGCAGAACAAGGTGGGGGCTGTTTTGCTCCTTCCCCAAGGTTGTTGTGGGTATCAGGACAGACCAAGTACCCACAGGTCAGCTACTGCTGGATCCTCAAATTCACAGAGCACTCCTCCCAGCTCACTTTGTGTTTCACTCATCTCCTTAATTCTCCTTTCTTTCCTACAGCGTCTGCCGAGGTCATGGGTTGGGTTGACAGATAAAATATAAGATGCCCAGCCAAAATTGAATTTCACATAAACAATGAGCACCTTTTTTTTAAAGTTTATTACATGCGATGTGCTGCTACTAAAACAAAATTCATTGTTTATCTGAAACTCAAATTTTCTTTGCTAGATCTGGCAAATCCTCTGTCATCAGCATTAATGCAGTTGAGGTCCCCGGCTCCCTCTAGTCATCTGAGGGGTTGAGTAGCATCTAATCATTCAGTACAGAGGCAGGACACACACGTTTAACATCAACTTCACGCAGAGCACTGTCCTGGCCCCTCTGGAGGGATGGGACTGTAACTTGCTTAGCCCCTCCTGGCCTGGGTTTCCTCCTGTGTGAAATGGAGAGGAAATTTAATTTGGACTGGGCTCAAACCCTGACACTGCCACTTACAGCTGTGGCCTTTGGGCATGTCCCTTGCCCTCTCTGACCCTCAAGGCTCCCTCACTGGGTGGCAAGTGAGAAGAGAGAAACTGGAAAGAGTATACACGAAGCTATATGCAAAGAGTCATGTGGTGGTTAGTATTTCTTTTTCAATAAATCTAATTTTATTGGATTTAGACTGCTTCTCTAGCTGCTGTGATATTTTTGGTAGCAAGTTTATTTGTCTAAGGAACAGATGCCTGGGACGGATCCCAGTTCTGCTATTTATCAGTAGTGTGATCTTGGCAAGTAATCTAACCTCTGTGTTTCCCCATCTCCTCACCGTGAAATGGCACAGTAATATTGTGTATCTCAGAGGGTTATTGTGAGGATTAATTGAATTAATACACACAAAAGGCTTAAAACTGCACCTAACAAAAATCAACTGTTAGAAGTCGCTAGAGTAGCTACCCTCCAGGGCTGGGGTGGGAAGGAGGTGGAGGGCAGTCGATTTTTTATTTAAATAGAGCTTGGGAATTAGCAAATATATCTGAGAGAACTTTTTTTTTTGTTTGAGACAGAGTCTCACTCTGCTGCCTGGGCTAGAGTGCCATGGCATCAGCCTAGCTCACAGTAACCTCAAACTTATGGGCTCAAGCGATCCTCCTGCCTCAGCCTCCCAAGTAGCTGGGACTACAGGCATGTGCCACCATGCCCGGCTAATTTTTCTATATATTTTTAGTTTGCCAATTAATTTCTTTCTATTTTTAGTAGAGACAGGGTCTCACTCTTGCTCAGGCTGGTTTTGAACTCCTGACCTTGAGCGATCCTCCTGCCTTGGCCTCCCAGAGTGCTAGGAGTACAGGCATGAGCCACCACGCCTGGCCTGAGAGAACTTTAAGCTTCCAAAAGCTGTGGAATGGTAGGGTCCAAGCTGAGATTTCCAAGGGACAGTGGGGGCCCCAGCTGCTATCTGGGTTATAAATGGACTGCACAGAAAACAGCACTAATATTTGACACATATATAATAGGTATATTATATACAGTTATATACATATATATGACTATATATAAACATATATATGTAATATATATGTTTATATATAGTCAATTCTCATTATTTGCTGTAGTTATGACCTGTGAAGTTTCTGTGAACACTGAATTAATGAATACTGAACCACTGCTTCTAGGGGAAATACAGGATTAGGTTCCTGTAAGCCTTTGGTCACAATATTTTCATTAACTGATCAATACATAACCTTATTTTATGTGTATTTCTTCTTAAAAATACCTTATTTAATAAATATTATTGATTCTTTAACATTGAACTCACAGCTGACAGCACTATAACTCATGCCTGAACAGAGCTTATGTAACCCATGTAATTTTCTCTGTAAGGCACAGCATGGCCAGATAGTATTTCAGCACTATGCTTAGGTGCCACTGTAAACAGTGAAATCACCAACAAAAAGCACAAAAATGTGAAAAACGTGGCACTAAATTGACCATGAGAAGGACACTCGTTTATAGTACCAGAGCTGAAACAAGAAGGCAAAGCCTGCCTTGCTGGACCTCAGTTGGGAACATGCCCTATTAGGCAACTCAAATTTTTGGCCACTTTGTGTATGTCTGTAAGTGACCACAAAAGCCCCCGAGTATTGATCTTGGGGTTACAAATAAATTTTAACAAGTAGATGAATTTGCACACATTGAATCCACAAATAATGAGAATCAACTCTATGTATAAAAGGATAGAATCAGTAGATAGGAGGCCCAGACGAGGGTGGAAGGATCCAGAGGACCAGAAAGCACCGAGTGATCGGTTGGCTGGGTTGGGGAAGGACTGGGGTTCACCTTTTGTCTCCCCCACAACCTTCAAGAACTAGAGACTGGTCCAAAGCTCCGTAATGTGAGTCTGTAACTCTACACTAGAGAGCACATTGTTGGTGCCCAGTTGCCTGAGTCAGCAGTGTGCTCAGCTGATGAAGCACTGTTTTATCTAAAGAAATTTAGAGCCTTGGGACATTGATTCCACCATTTATTTCCTGTGTAGGATTGGGCTCCTCATTTGTCACTCTATAATCTATAATACATAGGAGTCAATTTTTACCAAAATTGAGAAAAATAAGAACATCAATTGTATAAGGGAATCTTAGGCTCAGTCCCCTGCAGAGATTGACTCTTAATTTTCCTTTCTCTTCCCATGTAATTTAGTTTTAATTAATTTAAATTTAAAAACCAATACTTGATTCAGTTATTGAAAACTTTTAAGTATATTTGGAACAACTTTGGTATGTAAACCTACTTTTTCAACTACAAATTTTATAAAGTTTAAATATAGACCAATTATTTCCAATGAAAACTTAGTATCCAAATAGAGATTTTCTGTGAGTATAAGTATATACCAGATATCAAAGACTGAAAAGAATGTAAAATATCGAATTAATGTTTTTAAAATATGATTACATGTTGAAATGGCAGTATGTTGAGTTAAATAAAATGTTTTATTAAAATTAATTTTACTTGTTTCTTTTTATTTTTTTTAACGGGGCTGGAAATTTTAAAATTACATACATTATATTTATATTGGACAGTGCTGAATTAGAACCTTATTTGATCCTTCTAACATTTTCTTTGTGATTATGGCACCAATAGAAACACAGAATGACTCTTCACAAGTCACATACCTGACCTATGGAGACTTCACAGGCCTTCTCTGGTGGTCTTAGCCATAGAACACGACCCATCTTTTTCCTGGAGCCCAATCTGTCCTTCTAAGCTTGCAGAGATCCAAGTTTGCTTTTCTTGGTAGGTCGTCCAGGCTTCACCAAGTGGCACTCTAATCTGATTTCCCAAGGAAACTCCAAACCCTAACACATGCAAAGAGCAGTTTCCATTTTTCCTTTGAGGATTCACATTTCAATTTCACAACTTTCATAAGTATAGTACCATTGGAACATTACATTTTTCTGTCTCCATAAATGTTCCCATTCTAGATGGAGCCTTGTAGGTACATGGTCTCCTCAATATCTTTTACAAATTTTAGTGTGGAAATATAAGTGAGTAAACAGGCAAGTTCAACAGCAGGCAGTACATTGATTTTGCACAGTGTATTTCCTCCGGGGGACTCAGTGGGTTACTGTGATGCCATCATACTTAAATAGATGAGGTCTTGATGCCAAGAAGCTGAGGTATCATTCTCAAGGACCATTCTACCAGTCCCAGGGATCATTCTTGCTTTTGGATTAAATGGGTAAGCTTTTAGGTCTAGTAAAACATTTTAACTTTTTCAAAGCCTCTCAACTGCCATCTGTAGTTGGCTTAGTGGATATACTATTGTACATCTGGTCTGGTTCTGAGCAGTTTTCTATTCCAATTCTCTTAATAAAATCCACTGAATCCTAATAAGATAAGAAATAATCAGTTGGGTACTTTGTGTTGAGCAATGTTGCTAAACCATGTCAATTGCCCTAAAGTGGGATGGAGTGGAAGAGTCAACATTGTTCTTTGCCGTGGGTGAGATCACTTCTCCCACCTCCTTAGTTGAATTGATTAGCAACTATCTCTTCTTTAGACACCAAACAAATGACAGTTCTTTTTCAAACAAAATCTCATAGCTGTACACCATCCAACTACTGTAGTGCTAAATCTTAAGTCAGATTATTTCCAAGTTGTGGAAGATACTGGGTGGCTCATAATGACTTCTCCTTCCTTAGGCCCAGCCCCAAAGACACAGGGGCATGTTTGTGCTAAGATAAAAGTAGTTGTAAGACTACAGCTGTATACAATCTTCTGTAAGTCACCACTTATCTGGAATTTCTGCCCAAGGCATGGGTAGGCCCCTCTTCAGTGGTCCATTCTATCTCTCAGTCTCGAAGCCTGCCTATGCAAAGTAGGGTACACCATTCCCCAATGATCTGCTCTGTCCTTCACCATGCGGGTCCTGGATCAGAGGCTGTAGTTGAAAAATGCAATATTAGCTCAAAGTAGAGGGCTGTAGTCCCTTGGGGGCTGATGGCAGCTTCTCAGTGATTTGTCTAAGAATGCAAGCTCAAACCCAGGTGAGCCCTCCCTGCTCTCAGAGCCCACTCAATTCCTCGGATTTCTGAAAGAGGTTCAATAGAGTCTATTTAGTAACTGCTTCCAGGCTTTTTGCCTCTTGTAATATGCCAGGGCATTTCTGTGGGAGGAGCCCTGGCAATCGGCTCCAGCAGCAATTATATTCTCACAATTCTGGGTTTCTGCCAACCTTGGTTTAATCTCAGGTACATGGTGCTCTGGTGCACCCGGAGTGCCTTGGCCAAAACATACCTCCACAACATATTGATTGGTTTACTTGTTGTTAAATTGTTTTTTTTTTTTTTTTTTTGCTCCTAATCTGTTTGGTAGGTATCTATAATGTGTACTAGTTTCCTAGGTCTGCTGCAACAAATTGCCACAAATTTAGTGGCTTAAACAAAGAGAAATGTATTCCTTGAAGGTTCAGGAGGGTGAAAATACAACATCAGTGCTGGCAGAGCCACACATCCTTGGAATACTCTCAGGGAGAGTCCACTGTATACCTCTTTCAGCTTCTGGTGGATATTAATCCTTACATTCCTTGGCTTGTGGCCACCCTCTAATCTCTGCCTTTATCACTGTCTTTTATGTTTCTGTAGCTTCTCCTCTACTTATAAGGGTACCAGCCATTGGAATTAGGGTATACTCCAAATTTAGAATGATCTCATTTCATGATTCCTAACCTAATTATATCTGCAAAGACCTTATTTTCAAATAAGATCATATTCACAGGACTAGGAGTTAAGACTTGAACATATCTTTTGGTGGGGGTACTATTTGCTATGGTTTTAATGTGTCCCCCAAATTTTATGTGTTGGAAACCTAATCATATGTTGATGGGAGGTGGGGCCTTTGGGAAGTACTTAGGATTAGATAAGGTCATCAGGGTGGGGTTCCTATGATAGGACTGGTGGCTTTATAAGAAGAGGAAGAGAGATCTCTGACACACACTCTTCCCTCTCACCATGTGATGGCCTTCACCATGTGAAGATGCAGCAGGAAGGCCCT
The DNA here is from genome assembly GCA_963574885.1 of Lepilemur ruficaudatus. NCBI lineage: Eukaryota > Metazoa > Chordata > Mammalia > Primates > Lepilemuridae > Lepilemur > Lepilemur ruficaudatus. Next base: position 59,707 of record CAUYRT010061839.1, on the reverse strand, counting down.
CACCAGATGCTGACACCATGCTCTTGGATTTCCCAGTCTCCAGATCCATGAGGTAAATAAACCTCTATTATTTATAAACTACCCAGTCTGTGGTTTTCAGGTATAGCAATAGAAAATGGACTAAGACACTATTCAACCCACTAAAATGTGAAATGTAAAAATAGTCATTTGAGTAAATAACATGCCTGATTCTTGCCATAAAAGATATCCCTAAACCTATTGCTCATAATATACCATTCTAGATCTTCCATCCATTTGGATATTTGGATTTCTGGAGTCAATACAAATTCACTTCCTGTTGCCTCAAACTTATAGCTTTTTTAATTGCCAGTGACACAGAGCTCCCTCATTGTGTGGAACAGCTTACCCCTTCCGTAGACAGGATGTCTATGACAAAAGGTGGAAGGTGGTGTGTGTCTACTGAGGCTCATTCCCTGTTAAATGGGTGGCTCTGTTTGTGCCTCACATTGTTATTTATTTACTTCTATTAGACAGGTCACGTTGCCTGGGCTAGAGAGTACTAGTGTCATCATAGCTCCCTGCAACCTCAAACTGTCAGGCTCATGCAATCCTTCTGCCTTATCCTCCTGAGTAGCTGGTACTACAGGTGCACGCCACTGTGCCCAGCTAATTTTTCTATTTTTTATAGAAACAGGGTCTCACAATTTTGTTCAGTCTGGTCTCAAACTCCTGGCCTCAAGTGTTTCTCTGGCATTGGCCTTCCAAAGTACTGGGATTATGGGTGGGAGCCGTTGCTCCCCACCAACATTGTTACTTTTGAGTCAAAGGTTAAGTCCCTGGAGGATGCCCAGTTTATCTTGACAGCTAAAAGTGAGGCTCCGGGTCAGGGATGTTTCTTGTATAATGAACTCACATAGATAACTCTCATCCCTTCTTAGATTTTGATTTTTCTACTTAATAGTCAAAGACTGTTAGAATATATTGCTATGTGAGACATAGGGCTCCAATACATAAAACCACCCAGCAACCTCTGGTGAATCTCTCCACTAGCATCCAGTAATAACGCAGCAATTGTTTTTCATAAGCTGCTAAGCCCATCAATGAATGACACTTTTGTAGCCACAGAATTTGGAATGACCATGTAACCCAGTGGAAGGCAAGTAGAAAAATTAGAGGGGGCTTCTGGGAAATAAGTCTTCTAAATTTTAAGATGGTCTTCTCTTTCTTTTAGATCTTGTGCAGAGATGTGAGGCCTGGAACTGCTGTAGCTACCTTACCCCCAGTCTGAGAATGAAGCTGAAACCTGTGTGTGTAGGGTGTAGGGGTGGGGCATGAAGCTCAGAGTTGAGCAGTTGAGAGAACTGTAAAGAACTAGACAGACTTGGAGCTGTGACTCACACTTAATCATCACTCTACCAATGGTCTTTTCCAATCATGCTTGGATTGGGTTTCCTGTTACTAAGAACTGTTTGAATTGGGGTTTTGTCCCCTCAATCTGAAAGCATTTTAACTGTCATGTCCTTGACGGGTTTCTCTGGGCAAATGTAGTTTCACTGGAAGAAATGGTGATTCCACCAGGCTCCCAAGGTAATCCATTTTCTCTTGTGGTAAGCAGGGAGACCCTGACCTTGTATTTGCAGAAGTCAGGCATCAACTTAGTATCACCAGATTTCTGGTATCAGTTGCCCACTGTCTGCTGTACTTTTGACCTTGGGTCCTTTGAGGCCCACATAACTATTTCCTGAGTGACACAGTTTCTTCCACAGTTGTTATCAAGTGGCCCTCACAGGTTGGGTGAGGAGAGGAGGAGGAAGAGAGGTATCAGGATCAACAGATTGCTTGAACTTGTGAGACTACAAACGGCTTGCAAAGTATAGCCAAAGTCAAGGCATGGGGTTTCCCAAACTGATGACATTACAAATTCCTGATCCACGTCATTAACTGTACCCTTCATGCTCATTCTCTCCCTCTCTATAGCAGCAATTTCAAACTTCTAGCAGATATCATCACCTATTTCCAGAGAACAAAAAACAAGAAACAAAAAACATTAGGCAGGAGCTGCAACCAACCTCCATCAAAACAAAGACATACCAGTACCTACCCTAACCCTTTTAAGGGTTTCAAAGGAAGAGGTGCCCTGCCTGTCCCCCAAGCTTGAGTGCAGGAGCTAGGTGCTGTTGAGCTCACCCTTGAAACCCAAAGAGAGGGCAGAGAACTAGAGAAAGAAAACAGGGTGATGCTACCCAAGAGAAGAAATAGAGAAGCAGTTAACGAAGCCTGCAGCCTGCAGCTAAACCTTGGCAATGACTGTTATGAAAATACCAGAAGATGCCCCGCCCGCCAGCCCACATTGTGCAGCCAGCTCAGTCACAAAGCCGAGCCTCCTAGATCAGCAGCGGAACATTCCAGGGCCTGTCTGCCGTGCCCAGCCTGGGGGCTGCGAAGCTACATTCGTTAGCAGTGTGGGAGGCCTAGGGTGGGCCGCAGCACAAGCCCCTCTGGTTATCTGTTTCCAGCTCTTTCTGTGCCCATTCGATACATGAAATAAAATTTTCCGTGACTCGCCCTTTGGGGTGGGGAGTGTACGTCCCAGAAAGAGGCACACCAGGCAATTGGAGAGGAGGAAGAGAACTCAAACTCAGAGTGAGAGGGTTCATGGGGAGCCGACTGGGGTCTCCGTGCTTCCCAGCGGGTCCCCGGGGCAGGGCAGCAGAAGGGGGAGCGCCTCCAAGGGACCCCGCTGCCCACATCCCGCCAACGGTCCCCCGCCCCCGCCGAGCCAACTCCGCCTGCCTGAGTCACGGCTGGAGCTGGGGAGGAGCCCGGGAAAGGCGGCCCCAGCCCACAGTGTAGCCAGCGGCTGCAGGCTGAGCGGGCAGAGCGGTCAGGGATCATGGGGGAGAGCGCCTTGGAGCCGGGGCCTGTGCCCGAGGTGCCGGTGGGGGGCCCCGTGCACGCCGTGACGGTGGTGACCCTGCTGGAGAAGCTGGCCACCATGCTGGAGACGCTGCGGGAGCGGCAGGGCGGCCTGGCTCAGAGGCAGGGCGGCCTGGCGGGCTCCGTGCACCGCATCCAGAGCAGCCTGGGCGCGCTGAGTCGCAGCCACGACACCACCAGCAACACCCTGGCGCAGCTGCTGGCCAAGGCCGAGCGCGTGGGCTCGCACGCCGACGCCGCGCAGGAGCGTGCGGTGCGCCGCGCAGCCCAGGTGCGGCAGCTGGAGGCCAACCACGGGCTGCTGGTGGCGCGCGGGAAGCTCCACGTTCTGCTCTTCAAGGTCAGTGACCTCCAGCGTCCCCCCCAATCCGGGGCCTGTCCAAGCCTCTGGGCCACCATGTCTGGGATCGCTCTTCCCATCCGCCTACCACACGCACATTCCTGACCCCACCCGCCCTCGGTTGCCGTGGAAACAGACGTCAGGAGCCGCACCCACTCCCCATACCCCAGCCCCATCCCTCCCTCGCACGCCTGAGCCCAGCCTGGCCAATCCATGCCCGCCCAGCTCCAGCTCGGGCCACGTCCGCACAATTTGGTCTAAATCCCAGCGCGTCCCCAAAGTAACGGCGGTGCAAGCGCATTCCATGACTGCGGCCACCGTCGTGGTCTTGCGTCCCTCACCGGGTCTCACCCACTTCACAAACTTTTGCAGTTCGCCCGCAGCTCTCCCTCCCTCACTCGTTCCCCGCCCCCTGCCTTTCCAGGCCCGCCTTTTCCTTCCCTCTCCAGTTGCCTAGTAGAGGGTGGGGCGGGTTCCCCTTGTGAGTGAGTCTCAGGCTGCTCTGGGCTGAGGGGCCGCCAGGGTTAGTGCCTTGTCTGTCACATGCAGGAGGAGGCTGAAATCCCAGCAAGCGCCTTCCAGAAAGCACCAGAGCCCTTGAGCCCGGGAGACCAGTCCGAGCTGGGCCCGGAGCAGCCAGAGGCCGACGTTGGAGAGAGCTCGGACGAGGAGCCTGTGGAGTCCCGGGCTCGGCGGCTGCGGCGCACCGGGTTGCAGAAGGTACAGAGCCTGCGAAGGGCTCTTTCGGGCCGTAAAGGCCCTATAGCGCCACCGCCCACACCAGTCAAGCCGCCTCGCCTTGGGCCTGGCCGGAGCGCTGAAGGCCAGCCAGAAGCCCAGCCTGCGCTGGAGTCCCCGCTGGAGCCGGAGCCTTCGCAGGACACCGAGGAAGATCCTGGGAGACCTGGGGCTGCCAAAGAGGCTCTGCAACAAATAGAGAGTGCAGCCTGATGGCTGGTGCTGCCCGCCTCCTCTGCGCTGTGCCTTGTCCCAGAATAAATCCTTTCAGAATGTAGCACTCACGCCCTAATAAGGAGCGAGTCCTGCATCTACAGGCCCTCTCTGGCTCTCCCTTCCCAGTTCCTTAAGCTCAGTACCCTGTGTCCTCTTAAAAGAGGTGCAGCCACTCACACCTGCTTGCACTCACCATCAATAAAAGCAATTCCACCTTATCCAGACTCCATGTGAAGGGGTGGGGAAGGTGGGGGAATAGGGCAAACGTTGGAACCTGGAATGTGGTTTGAATGTCAAATATTAACAGTTCATTGTACGATTTCTCCAGTTTCCACGGAATCCTGGGCTCTGCTCTAATGGTACATAGAAGTATCCTGCTGGACCCTTGCTCCGTAAACACGTTTCTCCTGGGAATACCTAGTTGCAATTTTTAAAGCATTCAGTACAGTCCCTTGCTGTAGGTGCTCAATAAATGGCAGCTAATGGATTTCCTCTTAGTCTTTTCTTCTATCACTTCTTAAAAGTTGGGTTTTCCAGAATTCCCTTCTCAGCCCTCCTTTCACTCTGGGTACTTTTTGGTTGACGTTCACTCCTAGCCCCTCCCACCAGCCACATACACACCGCACGGCTGTCTTGAGTCCCAGTTGAAAAGTACTCCAAAAGTAGCAATCTATAGCCTTTAAATTCCATTTCAATTCAACAGCTATTTATTGAGCACCTACTCCATATGTGACAGGCCCTTCTATGCAAGGTTCAGAATTTCTCCCCCTCCTATGTTTTACTTACCAATGAACGGCACGGTCATCCACACGGAAACCTGGGAGTCCTTGTGGGCTCAAGGATGCTCTCTCATCCCCCTCCATGGAAACAGTTATCCTGTTGATTTGACCTCTGCCATCTGCTCACTTTTCTTAATACCCATGGCCACTGATCTATTTAAGGCCTTGTCTTTCACCCAATTAGTATTTGATCTGCCAATCTGATCTCATCAATGTCCCAATTCAGACCTTTTAATGTCTCCCACCATCTTCAGAATAAAGACCAAACTCTTTAACTTTATATTCAAAGCCCTTTGTGATCTGGTCCCTGCCCATTTCTGTAGCCACATGTGTCTCAGGGCCAGGTGCTTCTCTTCCTTGCTCCCAAAGCACTGCTTGCACACCGAGTGCTAACTGCACTGATTGCAGTTGTTTGCGGTTACTCCCCCACCCCACTCCACTAGACCATGGCTCCCTTGTGTTAGGGACTCTTTTATTCATTTTTGTATTTTCCACTCCAAATACTGTACCTGGCACACAGCAGACACTTGTGAGGGGCTGGGGATAGTTCCCTCCTGCAGTAAAGCAAGAACATCACAGAAGAAGAAAAGTGAGAAGCAGGAGAGGGGTGGCTAAGGATTGGGAGCAGGATCACCTGCCCTTCAGTCACAGTCATATAAAAACATTTTTGAATACCTACTGTGTTCCAGGTCCTATTCTAGGGCTTGTGAACACGAAGATGGGACCATCTCTGCCTTCAGGGAGCTCAGAGTTACGTGGGAGATATAGACACCAACAATTTTAATGAATGGCATACACACAGCAATAGTTATGTGTAGGTTATTTTGAGAGCAAACAGGGAAGGAGCACAACCCAACCCGAAGGAGGACAAGTAGGGGATGTTTAGGAAGTGTTTTTGGAAATGGTCAATGGTGAGATGGAAAACAGGAATGGTGAGGGGCAGGAGAGGTTAGTGGTCATTAGTTCGGGTTCTTAGTTCCTTTATCTATAAAATGGGATAACAAATAGCCCCTTTGGGGCTGTTGCAAAGATGAAGTGACATGAGTCAAAGTGCCTAGCACAGCACCTGGGGCACAAATTTCAGGTACAATTCATTTGTCCATTTACTCGACAAATATTTACTGAACTCCTAGTGTATAACAGACACTATTTTATTTTTTAAAACCTTTTTTTAATTTTAATTTTTTATTTTTTTGAGACAGTCTCACTCTGTTGAGCAGGCTAAAGTACAATGGTTGTGATCATAGCTCACTGTAACCTCCAACTCCTGGGCTCAAGCTATCCTCCTGCCTCATCCTCCCAAGTAGCTAGGACTACAAGCACACAACATGTCTGATCAATTTTAAAATTGTTCTGTAGAGATGGAGTCTTGCTATGTTACCCAGCCTGGTCTCAAGTGATCCTCTCGCCTTGGCCTCCCAAAGTGCTTGGATTACAGGTGTGAGCACCATCCCAACCTCAGGCACTATTTTAAAACCTGAGGATACAGTGGCACATAAGAAAGACAAGATCCCTGCCTTCATAGAGTTAAATTCTAGCAGGAGAAGAAAGGTAATAAACAAGTAATCATATGAACCAGAAAGGTCTCTGAAGAAAAGAAAACATCTTAAGAATACAGATAATGACTGGGGGTGGATATAGTTTAGACAAAGACATTAGGGATTACTATTGGGACCAGAGTTACATGAATAAATTACTCAACACTTGAGTTCAAGTAGTGTCACATTTTTTAGTTACCTCAATTCAATAAGAAGAGTTTAAGCCCCTACCTGCCACAATTGGTGGGCAGTCTGTTATCAGTTATTTTAATAATCCTCCCCCTTCCTAGATTGTGCAGTTTATACCAGGGGCTTCACACCCTCTCTCAGCTTTTGCATATCTCTGCTGCTCTTGCTCCTTTTGACCACACGATGTCACTGTTGGGGAGCCAGTGTGCCGCCTTATCTAACTATGGGAAGGTCTGTCTGTTCTAGCTCTGTAGGGTAGAGGGGATATGGGGGAAATGGGTCTTCAATAGCTCCATCTGGGAAAATTCGGGATCCTCCTGCAGGCTCTCAAGACTAGTGCTGAGAATGCACCAGCTTCCAAGCAGCCACCCCTTTCAAGGCTCTGTGGTCTCAGAGGGGGTGGTAGGAGCAGGCTCAGTTTTCTATCCTCAAGGAAAAATAAATTCTTGTTTTTCCAAATCCCTGGCCATCTACCTGATTTCCCCATTTCAACCACCAAACAAAATTAAGAACGTAACTGTGCATTGCTCATATAAAATGTCTTGACCCCTAGAAACCCAAAGGTGTGGCTAATTTTGGGAGGAAGAGGAATGGTACATTTTATTGTCTACAGTAGCAAATAATAAAATAAAGTTAAAACATTAGTTCAATTTCTTAATAGCTCATTTTGTTACATTAAGTTCTCCATTGTCGCTGCTAGTTATTATTACCAATATTATTATAAATTAAAGGGAGTTAAGACACTGACACAGAGTACCTACTTGTTATCCAGCATTTGTAGCATTTAGGAGGCTGCTGTAAGCGAGTGAAGGGGACATTGGTGGATTACTAAAATTCAGAGTTTGGTTCTCAGCTTATCAGGCCAGAAGTACAAATTTATTATGCAATCCAGTATGAGTAGGCTGATCTGTAATAGACAAACTCAGAAAACACTTATTAACTTGAGTGCTGGATTCATTAATTTTTCTTAGAAATCTAACTGCCAAGTGGCTAGAATAATCTAGCTAGATAGTCAGAACATTTTTCATCCTGCAACAGTCTACATGGGCAGCCAAAGTAAGATCTTAAAGTACAAGGAAATAGAGTAGTGGAAACTGGGGGTAGATAATGGGCAGGGTTTATTTAACACAGTATACCCATTTTCTGCTGTGATATTCCTCTTACATGGGTAAAAATATATATATTCCTGGTAAGAAATTTTTTCCTTAGTTAAGTGCTGGAGGTCCTTTCAACTGTCCTTTGTTGCAAGTGGAGGAATAATATAACCTCAGCATTGAGGAGAACTCAAAAGCCCAGGCTACAGTAGTGGCCTATTAGCATTTCCAGCACTAAAGTGTCCTCTACCATCTTACTGTCTATCCTTATCTGACCAAGACTTTAAAAACTCCGGTGACAAGGAACTCACTGTATCTCAGGGAACTCTGTTTTTGGACAACTTTGACTGATAGAAACCTGTTTTGTATACTGAGATCAAACTCTGTCTCTATGATTTCCAATATGTGGTCCTCCTTCAGCAACATCTCTAAAACAAGAGTCCTTTATTTCTATGTGTATGTATCCTTAGAGTCTAACTCCAGCCAGGCACACAGGACTGACTCTCACAGCATTTCTCTCACGATCTCTTTTCAGTTGAGGCATTGCTGGTTTATACAGCTATTCCTTGCGGTATGTTCCTTCAAGTCTTGGCCATCCCTTTTTTTTTTTTTTGAATTGTTTTAGTTTACCTGTATTTGTTTCATTTACTCTTTTTTGAAACAGAGTCTCGCTCTGTTACCCAGGCTAGAGTGCATTGGTGCAATCATAACTCACTGCAGCCTCGAACTCCGGGGCTAAAAGTGATCTTTCCATTTCAGCCTCCCCAGTGGCTGGGGCTATGTAGGTGCACTATTTAAAAACTGTTTTTTTATTTATAGGAGCCCAGCTAATTTTTTAAAAATTTTTTTGTAGAGATGGAGTTTTGCTCCGTTGCCCAGGCTGGTCTTGATCTCCTGGGCTCAAGCGATGATCTCTCCTTAGCCTATCAAAGTGCAGTGCTGTGCACAGTCCTGTATCTGTTTTAAATAGGGAGGTGGTAAGGTGCAGTGGACAAAGCATGGCTTTCATAGTCAATGATATCTGAGCTTGATTGCTGGTGAATGACAATTTCCTTTTCCCAGGTCTACTATGAGAATTAAATAAGACTGTTCATTCATTCATTCATTTGATATTTTGTTCTAGGTGATGGAGATCAATGGTGTATTTTATAGACAATGATGTTGCACTTATGGAACTCACATTAAACCGGCAGTTGCAATACAGTTTTGAATAAGTGCTGTGATTAGAGAAATATAGGTGCTACAGAAGCAAGCAGATGGGTCTTCTAACCCAGAAGGGGTGGTAGCAATTATAGGGGACATTCCCCAAGGAGAAATAATCTTCTCTGCAACCTGATTTCCTCTTCTATTTATTTTTTATCCTGTTATATTATTTCTTTTTGTATAAATTTCTCAGGTGACTTTTAGACTGATTCGAGGTATAATAAAAAAATCACACTCATTTGAGTATCCCACTGACATGTTAAATTCAACATATCCAAAACTGTACTCATCTTTTCTCCAAAGTCAAGATTCTCTATGTATTCACCTTATAAAGTGTAACAATCAAACACTTGACCCTTTACCAACACCCCTGCGCCAAACCCCACATCCAGGGAGTCACCAAGTCCTGCAGATTCTTTGTTGATAACTCCTGTGAATTTCTCTCTCATAAATAACTCTAATAAATTTGGGGCCACTATGGGGACCTGAGAAGAAAACACACACACTGCAGGGCAGACCTGAGAAATGGAGAGAAGTTGAGTATCAAACTTTCTTGTTGGTAAAATGGAGAACCATTTTGTTTGTTGGGAGTTGTACAAGTGTGTGTAAAATGCGCAGGACAGTGCCAGGCACGTGAGAGTTCACTGCTCATTGTTGTTTTGTTATGATCACTTGATGCCTAAATTCAGTCATGCAGGAAACCAGCTCTTACCACAGACATTTTCATTTATGTGAGCTAAAAAGTATGCTTTATGCTTAATCCCTATTTTAGTTTTTTTAGTATTTGTTTTTTTTTTTTTTTTGCAACTGACAGTTCTAATAGATAGGGCCTCCTTGACACTGGAAACAATCTGAAGGCAAGGGAAGCATCTTACTTATCTTTGTATTTCTAGCACCTAGAGCAGTGCCTGGCACAGAGTGGGTGCTCACTGAATACTTGGAGAATACGTGTTTATTCTAGAGAGGTGCTAGGGGTACAAGGATGAACAAGAGCCCTCAAGGAGCCCACTCACACTTTAGCACTGTTTGTTGTTCTTCTTCAGGAACAGAGAAAGCTCTGTTGCTTTCTCTCAGGGCTGACCTGGTAGGCATAGTGCCTAAGGTCCACAATACTATGGGCTCAGGAAAATATTTTAAGTTTTCTTAAGTCAGAAGAAAAAAAATGAACTTTTTGGTCAAAGAAAATATATTAATATATAGTATTAATACATTATCTTCATACCAACAAAATTGTAAAATATAATTTTTGCTTTTAATGGAGGATGTGGCCCATGAGGGCCAAAGTGCACAGGATTTCCTCTGCCTGTCCTCTGTCTTCGTCCTCCGTGGAGTTTTCATGCCTTTTTTCCTCTTATACTCATCCTCACATATCTGGTCCCTCAATTTGATTCTGTAATAATTTTCTCCTTGGTCTAGCACTTATTATTTCTATGTTTTTTGGCTATCATTTAGAGTTAGTCTTAAATATGTCTATTAAACATGCACAGGGCCCATTTTATGTCCTTCCTTGATCCACAGAGCCCTACCCTACCCTGCCCATGGTCACTAGCCCTACTTCCTGGCTCATGAATAGGTTAACGCTGCTATGAAAAGGTCTTGTAGGAGTGGGTTCACCCCTCTCTACCTTCCATTATGTGAGGGAGCAGCAAGAAGGCCCTAACCAAATGCCAGCACCTTGATCTTGGACTTCTCAGCTTCCAGAATTATAAGAAATAAATTTATGTTCTTTATAAATTACCCAGTCTTAGGCTGTTATAGCAGCACAAAACAGACTAAGATAGCTTTTTGTCTTTTTTTTTTCCTTAAATACTTGAGAGTCATCTATGAAGGTATTCTTGTTTTCTTGTAACAACAGTCTATTCCAGGCTTATCTTCATTTTCTTTGTTCTAATATTTGGCCCCAATTATGCCCTAGTTTCTTCTGTTGCAAATCAGCATAACAGACTCAAGTCCAGGTACCCAATAGGTTATTTCCCATGACTCCTGGCTGCAGACAGGGTGACACCAAAGGCTGCCTTAAGTGTTTTTATGACAATGGAAGTCTTTTAAAGTCATGAGCTTATTCTGATGTTTCTATTTAACTTTAAATTATTCCTTACTTTAATATAACATTTTCAATTTATTTTTCTTTTCTCAGAGCAACTAGTTTTTTATTCTAATACAATGTACTTTCACAAACTTTGATGGGTTAATATTATATATCCTCAGATCAAGATCATTTGCTTGTAATACTCTTACTTAAAACATTAGAAACCTGATACCTATTTTTTAAAACACAATTTCACTTTATCCAATCATATTATAAAAGAATACTCACTTTGGGCTGTCAGAAGAACTGATATACTCTGTAACAAGGTAAAAATGCACTGGTAGAGCAAATATGGGGCATAGTGTTATAAATGTGTATCATTTCTCCTCTCTCTTCAGTTTAAGAATATTGAAATTGATTTTATGGACTGTATATCCAAACAGGTGTCAGTATCATCTGAACTTAAAACAAATCTCTCTGAAAATTAAAGAAAAATACAACTCATCCAGGGAAACACTGGAGGACATAAAGCCAGAGCACCTAGTTTCTCATGCAGCGTTCACATACAATTAATGGAGAATAGGGATGAATAGATAATACAGTCAGACACATAGTAATGGAGTTTTAGCCAAAACCCTTTAGGACTTTTAATTTTGGGGGGTTAAAATACAGACTTAACTTTTTCTTTGAGTCACAACTTGAAACTGCTTACTTTTTTAATACAGACACATGGGGAGATAGATTTTAAAACATTTCAGTATTTAGTTAAATTCCAATTTCTTGGAAGACCTTTGGAAACCTTTCTATCTATATCTATTTATACATACACACATATGTATAACTATATACATATGCAAGAATACATACACACATATACACTTACATATGATATGTATATACACACACATCTATACCTCAGTGTTATATTTCCCCAAACCAATTAAGAATGTCAAATTTTAATTAATATAACATTAAAATACAAGTCAGTACTAAAAATTATTAGAAAAATGAATAAAATTACATTTCTGAAAACTTAGGAGCAAATCTGTATAGAACAATGTCTATAGGTCCAGGAAGTTTTCACAAAATCAATTCACAAAAGATGAAACCATCTGCATATTGTAATTTAATCTTTGACAAAGCAGACAAAAACATACACTGGGGAAAAGAATCTCTTTTCAATAAATGGTGCTGGGAAAACTGGACAGCTACAATCTTCAATGCAGAAGGTTGAAACTGGATCCCCACCTCTCACCTCTTACAAAAATCAATTGATGATGGATAACAGACTTAAACCTAAGGCATGAAACCTTAAGAATCCTAGAAGAAAATGTAGGGAAGACCCTTTCAGACACTGGCCTAGGCAAAGAATTTTTGAAGAAAACCCTCAAAGCAATCATAGCAGCAACAAAAATAAATAAATGGGACCTGATCAAATTGAAAAGCTTTTGCACAGCCAAGGAAACTATCATTAGAGCAAATAGACAGCCTACAGAATGGGAGAAAATATTTGCTCTGTACACATTCGATAAAAGGCTGATAACAAGAATCTATCTAGAACTCAAAAAAATCAACAAGAAAAAAATCAAACAGCCCCATCAATAAATGGGCAAAGGACATGAACAGAAACTTTTCAAAAGAAGACAGAATAATGACCAGCAAACATATAAAAAAAATGTTCAACATCTCTAACCATTAGAGAAATGCAAATCAAAACCACAATGAGATATCATCTAACCCCAGTGAGATTGGCCTTTATCAAAATATCCCAAAACAAAAAATGCTGGCGAGGATGTGGAGAGATAGGAACACTCTTACACTGCTGGTGGGACTGCAAATTAGTGCAACCTCTGTGGAAAAGAATTTGGAGATACCTCAAAGAGCTAAAAATAGAAATATCATTTGATCCAGCAATAGCACTATTAGGCATCTACCCAAAAGAGCAAAAGACGTTCTATAATAAAAACATCTGCAGCAGAATGTTTATAGCAGCACAATTCACAATTGTAAAGATGTGGAAACAACCCAAGTGGCAATCAATACATGAGTAGATTAATAAAATGTGGTATATGTATACCATTGAGTATTCAGCTATAAGAAACAATGGTGATATAGCACCTCTTGTATTTTCCTGGATAGAGCTGGAACCTATTCTACTAAGTGAAGTATCCCAAGAATGGAAAAATAAGCACCACATGTACTCACCAGCAAATTGGTATTAACTGATCAACACCTAAGTGGACATACAGGAATAACGTTTATCGGGTGTCGGGCAGATGGGTGGGAGGAGGAGGGGACAGGTATATACATACCTAATGCGTGCAATGTGCACCATCTGGGGGATGGACATGCTTGAAGCTCTGAGTCCGGGGGGGAAGAGGGGGAAAGACAACACACGTAACCTAAACATTTGTACCCCCACAGTATGCTGAAATAAAAAATAAATAAATAAGTACTTCACATATTCATTGTCAAAACAAAATTGTATATTTCTTAAGCAAACTATATATATCTTTCACAGTGAAGTATAAACAGAAATTTTCAATTAAGAATTGTGTCATTTTTTCTTTACGTAAATTTTGATCTTTATTCTTTCCTTTTCCTCTTGTAGCTATATATAGACAAATGCATAGCCCAGGAAAATTTTATTATAAAGAGTTAGGCAATCAGCATAGAAGATAATACTACGAAGAAAAATATATCTACAATAATGAAATTTCATGCAGCTATCAAAAATGATTCAAAATAATATTAATAATATGAGAAAATTTTCAGAATATAAATGGTTAAAAATATCAGAAAACCAAATCATTTACACAGTATGATCTCAATTATGTTTTATTTCTATTAATTAATTATTTTTTTTCGGGACAAGAGTCTTGCTCTGTCACCCTGTGTAGAGTGCAGTGATGTCATTGTAGGTCACTGCAACCTCAAATTTCTGGGTTTAAGTCATCCTCTTGCCTCAGCCTCCTGAGTAGCTGGGACTACAGGTGTGTGCCATGACACCCAACTAATGTTTGTATTTTTAGTAGAGATTGGATCTCGCTCTTGCTCAGGCTGGTCTTGAACACTTGAGCTCAAGTGATCCCCTGCCTCAGCCTCCCAGAGTGCTGGGATTACAGGTGTGAACCACTGAGCCTGGTCTCAATTAAGTTTTAAAATTAAAATGTAAATAAGAGGAAAAAGACTAGATCAAAATGTTAACAGTGAAGAAACTTCAGGTCATATACTTTTTTGTTTATACTTTTTTTCTCAGTTTTCAAATCAAGTTATGTTTACAATGAGTACATATTACTTTTACAAACAGAAAAAAAATTTAAAACATAAAGTAAGCAACACTAAAAAATAGACCCAAGTAAATAAAAGCTGTCAGAAGTAAGAATGAAATTTATGAGCACAGAGTAGAGAAAGGAAGATTGAGGCAATTCAGTGCTGACATGGAGAATTCAGAGAAGAGTTGAAGAGACTCAATAAGAGTGTCTCATTTGATTTATAGAGATCGGTGTCTTGAGAATGTAAATTTTATTTTTTCGACATCCACATCGGGTACTCTCAGATTGTGCTGACAAGACAAAAAAAATGCAGAGCCTGAATTGCTGCAGTCAGTCATTCCTCCCAAACAGAACTTTAATAATGGAGCACTCCTACATTGCAGCTGAGCAGGTTTGTCCCTGTCATACAGGAAAATCACCCGGCACATATAGGAAAATAAAACTGCAGGCATCTGGGTTACTCATAGGAAACTAAACCCAAATAAAGAGGTGACAGAGTGGAGGCAGTGGTGATGGCATGAATCCTAAGCACTGGCTTTCAAGGCATAAATACTTAGTTTCTCAGAGTATCTTTAAACCAGAGTTGTGACTGTGAACAGACAGAATCAAAAGACAGGAGATTTTACTGGGGGAAAATAAGACAAGAGGGCAAAACCCTATTCAATCACCAACTTCTTGTATACTCAGTGTACCATCCCATATAATTACCAACTTTTTGTATATTCAGTGTACTGTATTTAAAGCAAGATCTCACAAAGTAACCTTCCATTTTCTACCCTATTTTCTTTTTCTTCCTTGCGTCTGTTAGCCTACCTCCATTGTCCCAATTCCCAATGCTCAAACACTTTTTATCCTCCCTCTCAATCATCTCCCATATGCAATTAGTCAACAGATCTGGCAGAAGCTAGCTATGCAGCATTTCACAAATCCATCCCCTCATTTCTGTTTCGTTGCCACTATCCTAGTACAGAATCTCATTGCCTCTCTCATGGGCTCCTAAAGTTATCTCTTAAATGTTTGTACTTGAATATATTTTATATACTCTCTTTGTCAGAACACTATTTGTGATATTCTCAAAAACTTGTGACCTTTTCTTCTTCTAAGTCAAAGTAGCATTCTTGTATGACATTTGTGATACTCTGTGTGTGTAATTGTTCCATTCCTCACTATACTGTAAACTCCCTGAGAGTAAGGATATATTGAATTTATCTTTCAGAACTTCATGATGCTACATGCATATTTAGAAGTCATAAAATGCTTGTTCCATTTCATAGTGGGCCCTTGGTATGTAATTATTAATTTAGCTTCTCTCTTCTCTTCCCTAAGTGATAAGAAGCTCCTTCCAAAATCATACTTTACGTAAGAGAAATGGAGCTGATGTGTTCTCCCTGAATCATAAAATCTACCATCTGAGCACTTGTTTTCCCCCAAATCACCAATTTATGATGGAAATACATTAATTCCCAGCTCATCCAAAATAGGCTGAGGTTATCATCCCTTTTTCATAACTGTCTGTTTGCTGGTAGGTGTTAGCACCTCCATCTTTGTTGTGGACTGATGCACATGAAGTTCTTTCTATTAGGCACAAGTAGTTGCAGCTGTTGTACTTTGATAGATAATAGTTCTTGACTGCACCCAACTCTGGAATGACTGCTGTTACACTGTCACCACTACACAGGATGCTCTGCTTACATTCCTGGAAGCTATTTGCTCTCACTAGAAATCTCTGTTCCTCAAGCTCTCTCCCACTCTACCATTGCCAGTACTCCAATATTCTGCTATAGAGTTGAACCTCCTTGCCCTTTCTCCAACCAGCGTTGGGGATGAATGATTTCAAAGGGAAATCTTACTGATCTCACCATGTCCCTGGAAGCCCAGCTCTTTCAAGCATTCTTGTTTCAAAAGGAAGTTTCTGTTGTATGGGATTTCTCTCCTGCCCTACTAAAAACTCAGCTTGAAACTATTCTCTTAAGGGAAGGGCTAGGATCTTGGTTTTTTCTCCAGGTCATTGGGTTGGAGGATCTGAGACAAAAGCTTGACCAGATTCATGGTCCTTTTATTTTAAGCATATTGCCCAGCCAGACCATTAAATACACTGAACTGTATGACAGTAGGGGAGGGGGAGTTGTTCCTCTAAGCGTTTGTTATTAGTTACTAACATAGCCCCAGACTTCCAAGATTTATAGAAAAATAAACATCAAATATTTAGTCATGACTACCCCTATCTTTTTTCTTCCTGAAAGATAGACACAATAAGATTCATAAGTTTTGCCTCATAGCTTTCAGCTTATACTAATGAGACACAATTGAATAGGAAAAATAGAGTTCTGATTTAGATTAAACAAAGATCAAATTAAGGGTTATTTGAAGATAGACTACTAAAACTATAAGGATAATATGCATATCTAAAAACAGAGGAAAAACTTTAAAAACAAGATATTTAAATAACTACAGATAAAAATAAACACAAATATAATAATAAATTAAAACATTTAACAGCATGTCTTAGTCCATTCAGGTTGCTATAATAAAATACCATAAACTGGGTAGCTTACTTCTTACCATTCTGGATACTGAGAAGTCCAAAATCAAGGTGCTGGCAGATTCAGTGTCCAGTGAGAATTTTCTCTCTGGTTCATAGGTGGTGCCTTTTCTCTGTGTCTTCACATGGTAGAAGGGATGAGATCAGGCCTCTTTCATAAGGGAACTAATCCCATTCATGAGAGTTCCATTTTTCATGAGCTTATCACCTCCCAAGGGCTCCATCTCCTAATACTATCACCTTGGCTGTTAAGATTTCAACATAGGAGTTTTAGAGGGACACAAACATTCAGACCATAGCACAGCTTCAGCAAATAACAAAGCTACAAAAGCCAAACTCTAAAGGAAATCTCCTCGGTGTGGTAGACACTTAGTGGATTGACTTTTCAGCACCCCTTAAAGTAGCTGTCACATAGATTTGGCTAGAGTTATGTTGTAATTCACTGATCCCTGTTCCTTGGTCACAGCTGACTGGCCCAGGACTATACACTCCATCCAAGCTGGGTCTATCGTAGTCCTTTCTCTAGATAAGTTGTTCCAACTGTAGGCAACTTCTTCCTCCATGGGACATTTGGCAATGTCTGGAGACAATTTTGAGTGTCACAACTGGCATCTAGTAGGTAGAGATCAGGAACGCTGTTGAACATCTTATAATGCACAGGACATTCCCTCACAACGAATAATTAGCCTGTCCAAAACGTCAATAGTGCAGAGGTTGGTAAACCTCATGTTTGATTGATCCCTGGTATGAGCCTTACACCATCTATTTCTTATTTAAGTATCTATTAATATAATTAAGTATTGGGTGAAAAATAGTCTGCTGGCATATGATGAAGGATAAGAAGGAGGAGCTTTAAGTTTTACTTGTTCTTTAAGTTAGAAAGAAGACATCGCCTGGAATTCATAAAAATACTGCAATGAGAAGGTTGTAACCCAGATAAATTGGTGGAGTTGGGCTTATTTTTTTCTTAGCCAGTAATAAACTTATCCCACACCTCTTTCTCCACAGTATTCAATATGAGACTGTTAAAGCATTAATTTAACAATATTTACTATCTGTCAAGATGAATCCCTCACTCAATCTGGCATCTTGTAATAGAGAGCAAGCTATTTATGTTGTGAAGACTCTACAATCTATGCTTCTGCATGTGGTGCATGA
Source organism: Lepilemur ruficaudatus (assembly GCA_963574885.1). Taxonomy (NCBI): domain Eukaryota; kingdom Metazoa; phylum Chordata; class Mammalia; order Primates; family Lepilemuridae; genus Lepilemur; species Lepilemur ruficaudatus. The sequence goes on along the minus strand of CAUYRT010061839.1, from coordinate 41,708 downwards.
TGGAAAAAGATGCAGGGTTAACTTGGGGTGACCCTTTTACCCTGCCAATGATATTACATCAGAAAAATCCCAGGAATGTAAGAAAATATTTTCATAGGGATGTGGGGCAATTTTGTTCTTTGCTTTATTTTCAGAAATGCTTGTATCTATTATCAGGACACCTGTCTGTGTTTGTAGTGTAATAGAACAGGGTTCTGGGGTGTTCCCACAAAAAGATACCAATGAACACACAACATTAGAGCCACCAGCAAAGCAAAACAAAAGGGAATGAAAACATGTAAGATTATTTAAAGAAGTAATTTTTAGGGAAAGATACAAAAGGATAGGTATATGTATATATGTGTGTGTATTTTTCAAATTTAGTTTTAAATATTATTTTCTGATTATGATTTAGGTATGATTACAAAGAAAGGGGGAAGAGACACGATGTGGATCCAATATAGATACACGTCATCACATCGCCAGAGCAGGAAGTTACAAAGGGGCTCAATGATGTAGAGACGGGCATTCAGGCCAGTCTTGCTGACCAGGCTTGCCAGCAGTCTGTCTGAGGGTAACTAGTTAATTACAGCCTCATGCTTGCTTACAAGTCAGGCCACTCACAAACATTGTTATTGCGTAAAGACCACCTGTACAACCTGTCATGGCAGCCGCATCGCTGTCCATGGTGCCTGGTTTGGTGGATTCTCCAACCTAGCCAGGCGCCTGCGGAGGGAGCAGAGAGGGCTTCTGAGATAGAGGAAAGTGCTGACATGCTTAGGGGAAGCTGGGTGGTACCTGGGGTCCCTAGGAATAATGTTGGGAGGTAGATAATACATTTTTGGAAAACATTAAATACTGGAAAAGTTTTACGGATCATATTGGAGTTGCTAAATATTTTTATAGATTTTATTTCTGTTTAACTTAACATCCTAGAAGGTGGCCAAGAGGGGTATCCAGAGATTGATGAATAAAACCCAGAAGTAAATAAGTGCTGAATACTGCATTTAGCTCCCATAGATTGGAGAGGATCAAACAAATCACTGTTCCCGTGGTGTGATAGCAGTTGAGTTATAAGTAGGAACTGTCCCAGTGCACATTTCAAACATATTACAGTAATTTGGAACTTGTTGCAGATGTGTTGTCCAAATTAACAGGGACTATTAGAAAGAATAGGGGTGAATAGAGAACAGAGAAAGCATTTTTCATCAGCTAACGTGCACCAACACATCCTGTGAAATGTAATTATCTGGGGTGGAGAGTGAGGGGTGGTTAACGTGACCCATGGTGGGAAGCTGTTGAACGCATGGGCAAGACCTTAAGCAGCTACTTTATGGACTCTTTAATCTTCCCTGAAGCTTATAGAAGCCAAGGCCCTTCTGGAGAATAAGGGAGAACTTCTCACATCTTTTAATATGGCTCTGAGTCACCATTATGTACATCCTGAGCCAGCTCTCACAATGACAGCCCTGAGCAGATGAGGAGACTAAAACGTAAGACACTGACTCCTTTCAGTATGTTATTCTGCTGTCCGTCCTCATGGCCCTATATAAGCTATAATTTTTACCAGAAAATTTAAAAGCTGCCTCTATCACTCTCTCCACCCTCCATGGCTCCGCCTCTCCATCTGAAGACTGTGCCATTTAGCCCACAGTTGAGGGGCTATCCAGCATGCTGGGCTGCCAAGGAGGGAAGATTCTGTCAGGAGCTACTTTGGCTTTGCAGGATTGATTTGCAATGATCAAAGGAACCAGGGCTGCCTTTGAATTCAATGATTGTTCTCCCGGACCCTCCTATGGCAGTAAGACACTACAACCCTGCAAAACAAGTCACCTTAAAATAACATTACAACAGAATATAGTCAAATCTTGCCATGTGGACAGCCTCAGGTTTCTGGTATATTGTTCATTTGGGTGGCACAGTTACATAAAAGTACGAAAATGATCAGGAAGGGACATCCCTGGTTCAGGCTTTTTTTGGGTGTATCATTTACCCATCACCTCTGGAACCACAAGAAGTAACACATGGTAAGGACTTTGGCTGTTGTGGGGATGGTTTTACAAGTAATTCCAGTTTACTCTGCTGCAGTGCTTAACAGCAGCATCTTGGAGGATCACACCCATCCTTCATGCTCCCCTGAGTGTTTGAGATGTGCACGGCCTGCCAAGCAGGTGTGTGAGGCTGATTCTTGGGCAGTACTTGTCAGCATAGGGACTTTAAATGTACCAAGAGGATATCTTGAAGGGGCTCTTAGTGGTATTTTGCTTCCAGAAAGAAAGACGATGGAATGAGACAGAGTCTTGCTCTGTCACCCTGGCTAGAGTGCAGTGGTGTCCTCTTAGCTTACAGCAACCTCAAACTCCTGGGCTCAAGCAATCCTCCTGCCTCAGCCTCCTGAGTAGCAAGGATTACAGACATGCCACTGTGCTTGGCTAATTTTTCTATTTTTAGTAGAGACAGGGTCTTGTTCTTGCTCACACTGGTCTCGAACTCCTGAGTTCAAGCAATCCTGCCTTGGCTTTCCAGAGTGCTAGGATTACAGGCATGAGCCACCACACCCAGCCTAATTGTGGTTTTTTAACAATAGCTAGGTATTTAGAATTCACATTTATAGTGTTGTTTCTCTTGCCCTGGCAGGATATATGCTGAATGACTTAAAGGATTCTGAAACTCTGAATATTCCGGATATGGAAAAGCATCGTTCAATTATACTCTCACCGTGGGCTCTGTCCATTATATATCTGAAAACACCATGTCCACAGTATCTATGGCAATTGGTTTTCCACGTGATTTTCCATGGCTATCTTCTAATTTGGACATCAGGTAAATGATATTGCAACTCCTTGTATAATGACTGCCAGAAGCTAAATCTCCCAGGCAATTTTCTAAAGAAACTTTGATAATAAATATATGGATGTTAGAAGACGTAGTAAATGGCCTCTCTTTTCCCTGACTGACTTCTGAAGGGGTGAGGCAGATTGAGGTGAAAATCCATTCTCATCAATAAAGCTCGGGTAGAAGTACGTTGCTATGGTATGTGGCAACAGTAGGCTTCCCAATCCCGAACTCCTCCAGTATCAGGCACTTTTACCTAGTTATAGTCCAACCTAAAAAACCACAGGGTCTAGCAGCCATCAGGACTCCTGCTTTTTGCAAATATGAAAATTCCCAGGGTGAAAGAGGAGAGCAGGAGGGCAGGGCTGGACCCTATGTGTGCAGTTCCCCTACCAAACACAGGTAACTCACTTGAGAGGAGGAGTAAGACCCAGGGTTAGAGGGTTAGGGAAAAAAAAATCCTTTTAATGAAAACCATAGGCACTAGAAAGGCACCTTCCCTACTAACGGTATCTTTTCTCAATTTTCTAGAAGTTTCTTTTTCCCAATACAAAATAGCTTTGTCCCAAATTAGATGATTCCAAAACAAGGGACTCAGTCCCGATCGGTTGTATATGACAGGCTTGTAGTACAAATCCTTGCTTTACTTTCTTTCTTTCTCTCTTCCCCCGCTTTTTTTTAACTTACTGTGACTCACCTGTCACAGAAGCCTTCTGCTAAACAGAGATTCTTGTGGGTGTTTTGTCCCTGAGCAATAATTAAACAAAGTTTTTCAAATTGTCAAAATTATTCTGGCATTCTGGGTAATGCCCTTAACCTTGATGATGGACTTGCCATCTGCTGACTTGGGGCTTTATGACTCAGAGTTCCCAAGGAAGCATTAACTTCTGAGTTTGCCTAGTATTGTCCTAAGGGTTGGTCCTAGAGGGTCCTACTTTGTGCTGTTAGGAATTCATATTTTGGTAATGGTAATGGTCCTATACATGTTCAAGTCATAAAGACCCAAAAGGGCATATGTGATGGTTAAAGATGCAGGTGGTCTTCTGAGCCGGGCAGGTACCCTCAACAAGCCATTATCACCTAGGTATCGACAATGGGATATATTAGCCATCTCTAAAGTTGGATCTACAATCTCAGGGGTTACTCAGGATAGGCTTTTAAAAATTTCTGTTTTGTTGGTGGAGTTCCTGGTAGTACCACTTCTTTGCACATTATATTAGTGACTGGTCAAAAGACTTGTGACCTAGGCTGCAGCAAAACTCAGCAGGGCCCCAGGAAACTCTGCTTTGCTTAGTTGCCTCTTGATTGTGAAGGCAACTGTCTTATTTTCCAGATTTCTTTTTAAAAAATCAACTCTTGCTTTCTTTATAAAATGCTGGACTAGTATATCAAGAGAGAAATACATAGTTCCCTTTGGTCAGGTGACCTCCCTTACCACTTCTCACCAAAAACTACTAAAGAGTATGTTGGCCATCCTTGAGGAAAACATGACCACCCCTCCTGTCTGCCATCTGGACACAAGCATGAAGCTTTGGATGGCCTTGATTTATACAAGCTCATAAAACTCTATGTGGCAGTGCTTCAGCATTATATCAAACTTGTCTGTGAGAGTTAATAAGAACATGAGGCTCTTAAATTTGTATTTTTACTCTGAAGTATACTAAAGTAGAAAGTATACTTGAAGAGGAGCTGAATGACAGGACAATGTCTGCCAAGAAATGTCAGGCCACCTCAATCAGTAGAACAGAAAAAAACACCAAGTGGCTTTAAACAGGATTGCCACCATAAAGGTTCTAGAAAGTTCCTGTGCTAGGTTGGTGGTAAGGTCACCAAACTGGGCTGCCTCAAAAGTCTCTTTGACACTGTTGTTTTAAAGCCTTTTAGGCCCTCTGTGGCTAGGCAAAGACAGGGCACACCCAATAAGCCATTAAATGATGGTTTAGTTCCAAGTAGGCATTAAAAGATAATTTTGGGGAACAGGTAAAACCAGGACACTTAAACAGATTAGAATAAACATGAGCTAAATATTTTATTTAACTAATTCAGGAAGAAACTAGTGAAGTGTTATAACCAAGTCAAAGGAAAATCCCAAGAACATACATATTTATAGATCAGGAATATTGAAATGACTATATAAATAGAGCCAGAATTGGTTTTCTTGGTTGCTTCTCCACTGGACAGAATTTATTTGCATGTCTGTTGGCAAGAATGATTTAGCATTGCTGTCAGTTATCTACAATTTACAGAGCTCTAAAACAGTTCCCACAGAATCAGAATCAGACAACCCAGGTGTGCTCTGGAATGACAACACATAATTTTCCATTTAAGCACAAATGTTTCCTTATACTCTCCCCACTTTTGATTTAAAAGAACATCAGAAAGATTCTTGATTACAAAATGAGTATGGCCCCTCTAATGGCCTGGTTATTTTCACAGGTATGATGATAATGTTAATTTACCTTCTTCAAGTTTGTTTTGCTAGTGGTTTCTATAAGGAATCTCAACTTGGACTTCTAAAAGTCTCTGTTAATTTACTGTTCTGAAGCTAGGAAGCCAAGGCCAAGGAACTCTCTCTGTAAGAGTTCATCTGCAGTACCTATACATTTTGGGCAAATTCCTCTCTTCTTGAAGTTTTTAAAACATCCCAAGGATCTTGGCTGACCATGGAAGTGACCTTCCTTATCGCCTCTAAGTGTGGATGCTGTAAGCCAGGTACCAGGACAGTTTTCCTTGCAGGACTTTGCCAGTACTGGCTCCAAAAAGTCAACCATAGTTCCCTAAAGTGACTGGTTAGGCACTGCCTACAGCTTCCCCAGGTAGGCTAGGAGTCCCTCCTCCAGTGCTTGGGCCTCAAGGGAGCCTGGGCAGAGAGGATCCAGGAGGGTTGGGGAGGGAGTGTGGATTCTCCCACCTTAATGGGAGCTCTCACAACTCTGTTGAAGGTGAGCTGTGGCCAGAACACCCCATCACCTGTCCCCGGTTGTCTGAAATCTTTTCCAAAAAGGATGAAAGGAACTCAGATCAGGTATCCCTAGTGCTCCTGATTGGAAATTATTTGGTAAGGCCCCTCAGAGAGAATCTTTAGAAAACTTCTAAAAATCATTCAACAGGAAAAACGAAGGACAAACAGGCAAGACCTGTACATCACTACTTCAGTGTTCAAGACATAAGAATTTTGAATTTGAGCCATTTTCTACCACTGTTCTGATTCTTAAGTGTGGGCCATCATATGATTAATTACTGCTTTTGTGTCCTGCTTAAGAAATCTTTGCCCACTCCTAGGCAATCTTCCTGCCAAATCTGTAGAAGAAGCTTTAAGTCACCAACAAGAATGTGAGACTGTGACTAAGTCTCAAATTGAGAAATTAAAGCAGTCCATAAAGATAAAAGAAAGAAAAAAGGTAATTTAAGCGGAAAGAAAATATTGCCAACTGCAATGGTTATTTGGACCAGTGAAATACCACCCAACTGGAAAATAATGCATAGAAAGAGAAAAGGGGAATTGTGGTGTAGGGATTGCCCCTCATGTTCCTTGGTGAATTTGGAGTCTAGCTGTAGGAAATGAATGAAATATCATTCCTGACCTTTATGAAATGTTTCTCTCAAGAGGAAAGAAATGATGAAAAATCTTTGTTGAAATCAATTCCTTCTGAACACATCATTCTCTCTGATACAGAAGGTCTGTCTGTTGGTGACCCAGGTACCAGTCTGGAATTAAGCTGGACAGATCCTATGCATACTCATCTCTCTATATCTTTCAGAAGGGCGGCCCATATCATGATGTTTTACATAGTGTCTTAGGAGCACATTTATGTTTCAGGACTGATGTTGGTTAGGTCCCAGGGATGTCCTTCATTGTGGTAGTGCTCATTCTCAATTTGAAAGAGGCAAATGCTTTCATTGTATTTGCCAAAATCTCATAAATAAGTCATGCCAGTTGGCCTTTTTCTGTGTGGATCACAGCAAGATGTTGAGATATTTTGCAACTGTTGAAGTATTCTTTGAGGACAATCTCTCCAAACTGTTTCTTCATGTCAAGTCTTATGGTCTTACACCAGACACACACTTGACAGACTGGATCTTCACACTGTGTCAGAAATCGCCACTCTGCTTGATCTGGCCTGTCAAGTCTGGGATGTGTTTTGCAAAGATGGGAGGAATTTTATTTAGAACTGGACTAGGAATCCTTCAACTATATGAAGATATCTTTTCTACAGATGGGCTTTTTCCATATAGCACAGTTTCTAACCAAATTGGAGGAGAATATCATGTCAAAAAAGCTGTTCAGCTGTATTGCAGCCACTCGGATGTGGGAGAGCACCAAGAAACAGGCTCAGGTCTTTGTGTCTCTGACGAAGGACATTAAAGGAGACAAAAATATCTTTTAAATGTAGCACATTTAAAATATTAGAAGTTCAATTACACTATTTTCTAGGAGTCTTAGGAATATTCTTATAAGTACTTATTTATCTCTATCATCCAATCAGAAAAGAGCTTCTTTAACAAGAGACCATAATCTAATTTCTTAATATTATACTATCTAGAGGTAGGAAAATTTTACATACTCACACACTGAGAGGTAAAGGCCTTTCTAAACTATAGACACATATACAGAGACAAAGAGAGATTATAGCTTCAATCTAAAATTTTAGTCGTGAGTTAATAGTAAATACAGAAACCCTAAAACTCAGTAGTCTTGATATGAGACTTCCCAATGTGCTCAGGATTCTTAATGGATTTGGGTTCAAAACAGACAAATAAACAAAAAGAACTAATAATCCAGATTCTTCATTATCTCTCACAGAACAGAAAATAGATCTCTATAAATCATTAATCCATTGATAGTGTTAACAGAAAAAAAACCCAAACTCTGTAAAGTAATTTAAACAAGTTTATTCTGAGCCAAATGTGTGTGGCCTGCTTGGAGTACATGGCCTTAAGAGATTCTGAGAAAATGTGCCTGCAGTAGCTGGGTTATAGTTTGGTTTTACACATTCATGGAGACAGGAATTACATGTAAGACCCTAAGTCAGTATGTGGAGGGGATACATTGGTTTAGCCCCAAAAGGAAGGGTCTTATAGGACATAGGTGGGTTTAAAGATTCTTTGATTTGAAATTGGTTAAAGAAATGGAGCTTTGTCTAAAGGCTTATAATGTTTTAAATTAAAATAAGGAAGTTTATTTATCAAAGACAAGCCACTGGACATATACAGGACATATACCCAGATTCAAGTGATCTGTTAAGTAAACTGATGACCTGAAGATGTGGTTTAAGCTTTGTCTTGCTTAGACTTAAGGCTGCTAATGAGCTGCAAAGGATATCTCCAGGAAGGGAGGGGGGAATGATTAGGCATGTCTGACCTCCCTTCTCATGGCCAGCAACTCAGCTTTAGGTAATTTCTGGGGTCTCCATGGCCAAGATGAAGTCCATTCAGTCAGCTGGGGGGCTTAACATTTTATTTTAGTTCACAATAGAGATCACCAAATAGTCAGACCATAAAAGTAAATTCTCAGTCATTGCTGTCACTAATGATTATTGGCTATAAATGAACCAAAACCAAAACGCGAAATTAGTGGAGAGAAAAATGAAAATTAGAAAAATAGCAAAGATACATGTATAAATTGAGCCCAAACTGTTTTGCAGGGAGAAGAAGGAGGGCAGGAGGAATGCTGTTTTGCATTGCTTTTATCTTGTAAAAGAGCTCCCCATAGAATCAGAATCAGATCACAGGAAGGGTTGGGCTATCAACAACTGCATCATTTTATTGAAACTCAAATTTTTCTCTACATAAGGTTATTATTAAGGTTGAGATGCTGATGCTACTTCTGATGTTAGAAAAATACGGTCCTACTGGACCTGCCTATAAGCCAATCACCCCACGTCCCGCCTCATTACTCCAGGATTATGCTTGCCACCCTTCCACAACTCCAGCCAGCCCCATAGCCTTCATCCAGTCAGGCCAGGCACCCCCACCTAGCACCCACAGTGTCACCAGTCAGACCATACAATGGGAAAAAATCAGTCCTCCTCTCATGTTCTTGAAATCTCTATGTGAAAAGCTAAAAATGGTTTTTTTAAAACTAGAATTTGTTTAAAATCTCCCTAGCTTCAGTTTCCAATGTAAAAAGAAAACACCCACAGATCTAAAAGCATTTTCCTTAAACTGCTTTCAACAAGAAAAACAACAGGCTACTCCTACTTCTTCTCTTAAGCCCTTGACTCAGAGTTACAGTGAATTGCCCAATCTCATTTCTCAATGGTTAAAAAAAGAAAAAGATAAATCTTCACAAAATATACTGTAATAAACTGTTAATAAGGGCAGAAAGAAAAAAAGAAGGCAGTCTACCATTCACACGTCTAAAATATTGCTCAGAAAAGGTGGAGATGTTCCTTTTCCCTTGAGGGCTTTGAAATGGAATTTTATGGATGCATTGTGCAGCCTGAAAGCAGGTCATGATGTTAAAATAGGCTCTCTCTGTCTTGGATGTAGCTGAAGCCTGGAAACAAAGGAAAAAGCAGTAGGTGGCAAGTGCCCTTACTTCATGGTGGGGTGCTAAACCACCTATGTAGGACCAGCAAAAGTTTTGTGAACTTCAGAGGAACACCTGCCTCTCAACGCCCCCTGGTTTCAGGTTGAAGAACTTAAGAAGAGAGACTCCGGGAAAAACGGTTGAGGCACTATAGCATTTTTTTCTCCCACCTCCTCACTCTGGGGTGGGGTTGGGAGACGGTGAGTTCTTCCTCATCCCAATCAGCTGGAAAACAGTGCCCCTCAGGATTGAAAGGGCCTAAGGGACAGGAATTTGACTCATGTGAGAGAAGATTGAAGGCAAATGCTGTGTCTGGGCCCTGGTGATGGAATGGAGAGGAGGGTCTACACTACTAAAAGCAGAACAAGAATGAAGGCTGTTTTGGAGGAGCCCCCACATAAATGGGCTCCCTGCTAGAGGTTACTAGGCAACAGGCGCTTGGAATCAATATAGAAGCCAGTGGAGTGAACCAGCAGGGGGGGGGCTGTTACAAGCCCATGTGTTCAGTGGAGCCATCTCCAAGGACCCCACATGAGAGGAATCCATATTGAACATCCACCAAGACCATGGAGCACCACCACCAAGCACTGCAGTCCCCCTAAAGTAAAGCCTTTCCTTCTCTCCCTCTTTCCTTCTCCCACCTCCACCCCAAACCCCATACGATACACACCCTAGAGAGAGTGGGGGAGAATAAGTGAAGCATTAGGTAGGAAAACAAAGAAGCCAGCTGTGCCAGCCCCTATTCCCTCGTCCTGGACCTCATTTTCCTCACTTCCGGCTTTCGGCCTGAATCAACCTGGCCTAGGGAAGGAGAGAAAGGAGAAATATCTGCCTGAGGTGAAGTCCAGAGTTTTGACTATTGTGTGGGACCGGACATTTCAACTATGGAAGTGAGACTGTTTTATGACTAAAAATGAGGGGAAGACTGTTAAATTTTTCTGAGAGTGTCTGGAAAAGCTATGGGAACCCAACCTGAGGTTTCATTAAGGGGCAGAGAAGAAACTAGCCCCTGAGAAGAGGGAGCAGGCAAAATACTAAAGTTGCTTTATGGTTACACCCTATCAAATACCACCTACCTGTCTTAGTCTGTTTTGTGCTGCTATAACAGAATACCATGGGCTTGGTTCTTTATAATGAACAGAAATGTATTGGCTCACAGTTCTGGAGGCTGGGAAGTTCAAGATCAAGGGGCTGGGGTCCAGTGAAGGCCTTCTTGCTGTGTCATCCCCTGGCAGAAGGGTAAAGAGAGGGCGTGACCTCAAGACAACATGAGGGGGCCAAACTTGTCCTTTTATAAGTAACCCACTCATGAGATAACAAACTAACTTCCACAGTAATGGCATTAATCCATTCACAAAGGCAGAACCCTCATGCCTAATCACCTCATAAAGATCCCATCTCTTAACACTGTTACAATGGTGATTAAGTTTTGAACACATGCTTTTTATGGGACACATTGAAACCATAGCATCACACTTTTAACATAACGGCTATACAAGTTTGCTCCAAAAAAGACAGCCTCTCTTTCCCCACCTCCAGTCAGCCAACCACTGTACCCCTAAAATAGTTCTACAGGACTTCAGAAAGTCCCACTGAGGATAGCCTAACCAGGAAAAGTCCCTGCAGGCTCTGAGGAACTTGTCAACCACAAAGGACACAGCAGTCAAGCCAGAAAATAACTTATGACTTTTTTTTGTAAAGGAGGGTCTTTTAACATTGGCTTCAAAATTTGAATATTCCATAGATTCATAAGACGGAAAGTTCTATAGATCTGTGCTTGTCAGAATAGAAAAAAAAAAAACCAAAAAAACAAAAACAAAACAAAACTAGTGTTGGCTTATCAGTACTTCTCAAACTGTAATGTGCATAGGAATCACCTAAGGATCTTGTTAAAGTACAGGTTCTGACTTAGAATGTCTGGGATGGGCCTGAGATTCTTCATTTCTGACAGGTTAACCTCCCTGGGAACCACCCTGCTGGATCATACTTTTAAGAAGGGACTAAATTGAACAAAAGATAGAAAAAGAAGGAAAAATTGAGTGAAGGTGGAATGGAGGATCGTAAGCCCCAGTGCTCTCCCAGGGCCATGCTCTAGGACTATGCTGGGGGAGAACCTTTATATTCCTCAGCAACCGAATCACCTTAGAGCAGTCCATTGCAGATTCCCCTCATGGGAACTACACCACCTTACTTGTCTTGAATCTCTGTGGTACAGAATCAGAGAGGAAAACATCATGGCTCCAGAGTAGTGAAAACCTGGTGGCAATGACAGTAGTGTCCCAGGGCAGTGGAAGTACTGGAGTGGAACAAAGAAAACAATGGTAAGATCTGCTGGGGAGCTCATGGAGAATGTGCATGAGATGTCACCGGGGATTCCTAGGAATAAATTTCTGGTAGGGAGGATTTTAAGGGGCATGATAAAAATTGGAGAAATATGTGATCTCCAAAAAACCACATGTGTGCTCCCAAACGGTCAGCATCTGAACACCTGCCTCACAGGGCCATCGAGCCAGTCTGTGTTAGTCAGAGGAGCAGTACAGAGAAAGTAGCACAGCATCACCTGGCTGAGGAAGGGGCCATTTGCCTTTTTGCTTTTCCTTCCTTCCCAAAACTAGTGGGAGGAATTGTAAGAGGGAAGTTATGGGAGTATCTAAGAGCTAGACTATGTTCCTGTCTCTCCTTCTCTCTATTCTGATGGTATATAGTAAACATTTTAGAACATATTTCTTTCTGTGAATTTGCACATTTATAATATTTTCTGATTTTCCTATTGTGCTTGTATTTTCTTATTGATTTATATGAACTCTTTACATATATTAATAAAATGAGGACTTTCTTGTGGAAAAAAGCCCAAGAGCTTGAATCTTAGAGGTCATAAGTTATTAATAACAATAATAATGGCAGCTAATCTTTATCAGCCACTATTTTCTAGGTACTCCATTGGATGTTTTATATGGATTCTCTCATAAGCCTCCTAACAACCCTATGAGGTAGGAACTGTTGTCATTTCCGTTTTATAGGAAAAGGGAACTGAGATTTAAGCAGTATAGACAGTTCATCCAGTGCAACACAGCTGGTGAATAATGGTGCAGCACAGCGAGTGCACCGGGATTTGAACCCAGGCACACTCTCTGGAGGAGGAGACAGGAAAGGCAGGAGGGTCCTGAGAATGCAGAGCATCCTGGAGAAGGAGTGTGCCAAGGCCATGGTTACCATCCCTTCCTCCTCTTTTTTTGTGTTTTCTTTTTCTTTTCTTTTTCTTCATGGACACATAATTGTACATATTTATGTGGTATACAGTGATATTCCAATACATGTAATGTACAGTATTCAGATCAGGGTAATTAGTATATCCATCATCTCAAACATTTATCGTTTCTTTGTGTTGGAAACATTCAATATCCTCCTTCTAGCTATTTGAACTTTTCTTTTTTAAACAAAAATTAATAATGAGAGCATGCTCTGGGCTATGTACCGAGTAAAGAACGGAGAGGAACACAGGTCATGAGGTTACTGTGTGAAGGGAGAGAGCCACAAACAAAAATAAGTATGTAGTCTCACATATTTGTACATGCTATGAAGAAAAATTAAAAGGGTATATAAAAGATAATGAGTGGAGGACAATTTAGACTAAAGGAATAGAAAAGGCTTCTATAAGAAATATTTAAACATTTGGATTTCTGTTTCTGTGAAGTGCCATTTGTTAATTGTGTTGTCTGCTTTTTTGGTATTGATTTGAAGTTTTCAATATATACTAAATACACATTCTTTGTTGTATGTAACTATAGTAAATCTCTTCTCCCACTCTTTATGTTTTCTTAAAATTTTTCAAGAAAAAATTTAAATTCTCTTAAAGGTGTCTTTTGAAGGAGAGGGTCTCCTAGTTTTAATACAATCTACCTCATTGATCTATACAATTATGATTTTTGTACTTTTTCTATTAGAATATTATACTTGCATAAAAAATAAAAAGTACTGTTACTTAAAAAAATGAAATATTTAAACAGAGATATGACAGATGAGTATAATAAGTTAGTCAAATGGAGAGGAGGGGGAAACATTTTGGGCAGAGGAAATTGCTGATAAAAAAATAAGAAATTAGGCTGGGCATGGTGGCTCACGCCTGTAATCCTAGCACTCTGGGAGGCCAAGGCGGGCAGATCCTTTGAGCTCAGGAGTTTGAGACCAACCTGAGCAAGAGCGGGACCCCATCTCTACTAAAAATAGAAAGAAATTAGCTGGACGACTAAAAATATATAGAAAAAATTAGCCAGGCATGGTGGCGCATGCCTGTAGTCCCAGCTACTCGGGAGGCTGAGGCAGGATGATCGCCTGAGCCTAGGAGTTTGAGGTTGCTATGAGCTAGGCTGATGCCACAGTACTCTAGCCTGGGTAACAGAGTGAGACTCTGTCTTGAAAAAAAAAATAAGAAACTTTTCCTGATGTAGGAACAAATAGGGCTTTTGAACAAATGGAAGATGCTGTATCAGTAGGCACTAGTTAGAGCAGGCGGGGAAGTGTTCAAAGTCTCAGGAGGGGAATCACAGGGTTTCTACCTCTTACTAGGGTGGATTAGCAGAGGATTTTGGCATTTTTCGGCAAAGTCTCAGAATGTGTTGGTCAGTTATGGAGTCAGAAAGTGACCCTTGAAAGTGTGGGGATGGGGCATCCTGAGGCAGGAACTAACCCTGGGCTTTTTTTTTTTTTGCCTCGGGGGCTCCTGGTCTCATTCTCACTCATTCTCTTTCCTAATTTGATCAGACCTCTGAACTGGGTTTTCAAACTGTCCACTCATTTTCACCTGAACATTTTCTAGCTACCTATCCTGTTCAGTGTAGCGCTTTCCCTGCAGGTATGGAAGAAATAGCTCAATTTTCTCACTTTTACTCAAGCAACTCTGGAATTTTCTTTGTTCTTTTTTCTTTCTCCCTCCACCCCCAAATCAATAGGTCTTTTATTGCATCATCAAAATTAGAACTCTGGCATTTTGTACCTTTCTTCCTTTGTTCAAAACTACTTTTCATTCCTGGAATTCCACTTTCTTTTCATAATGCACCTGAAAAGAATTCTAGAGCTCTTGAAGAGAGCAGTCTAGCTCAGAGATTACTTCCTTCACAAAACTTTCTCAGAACCCCACAATCAAAAACCCTATTTTGCTTCTTATTGCCCATTCAAGACCAGCATAGTCTGCCTGCCTTATAATATTTGATGTACATCAGTGTCTTCCAAAAGTGAGTGAGCCTGTCTAGGCATGGGCCACGTTACATCCACTTTCACAGATCTAGCCCCTTGCTGCAGTTTCTTCTCTCCTTTCCTGTAATGGGAAACATTTGTTTACTTAAATTGATCAGTGGCTTGGCCAACTTTGTAATACACACCTCCTAATATTCCCAATATTCCATGAAGGTAAGAGTTACCTGGATGTTTCCTAAAACGTCAGATTCCTGGATTTTGCCCTATACCTAAAGAATCAGATTATCCAGGGGAAAAGAAATAAAAAGTAACTTGTTATTATTAACAAGCGCCCCAGTTAATTCTTATCAAGACAAAAATTTTGAAAACACTGCTAAGTACATTTTAGGTCAGGGAATTATCAGGTGCACCCTAAGCTAGATGTTTATTCACTGACCTTTTTTTTCCACCTGTGGTTGAACAGGTGTTATTGTAATAGGACTGCTTTTTCTGGAGCTTCCTGCCTTTCATAATGGATGCAAATATATTTTAGATATAGAAGTATTTCAAGATGGATGTTTGGAGCTGAGAAGAAAGCCTGGGCTGGAGACCTAAATTAAAGAGTAAATTTGCATAGAACAGGCCAGAAACCCCAGTTTGGAAGATAATCTGCATAGATCAAGAGCACCTAAGAGTGCTAGGAACTGTTAGGTGCTTTAGGTATAACTCAATACAAATTTAATCCTCACAATTGTCCTTATAAAGTAGGTTTTGCTATCTGCATTTTGCAGATTAGGAGATTGACTTTCAAAGAGATCAAGTGACACAAATCATAGGGTGAGTAAGCAGAAAAGCTCCCAAATGCAGTGATTATTTATTCATTTAACAAATATTTTTTGAGCACTCCCACATACCATGTACTTTCTTTAAGACATTACCTATCTTTTTCTCTAGCAGCTTGTAAGATTTTATCCTTGGTTCTCTACAGTTTCACTCTGATGGCTCTAGCTGGGTATTTTCTTGTGTTTGCAAGAGATTAAAGGTACAGATTAAAGATTTCTTGTATTTGCAAGAGATTAAAGGTACAATCTGTACCTTTAGTCTCTTGCTAGAAGCTGCCCTAAGTTCCTTGCTATGTGAGCTTCTCCAACATGGTCACTTACTTTATGCCAGTTTACTTCTTCAAAGCCAGCGATGGAAAGAGACTGTGTCTCTTAACAAGACCGAGTCTTTTACAACACAACCACCCTGGGAGTGACATCCCATCACTTTGCCATAGTCTCTTGGTTGGATGAAACTCTCTGGTCCCTTCTCCCACATCTAGGGTAGGGGACCTAAGAGCCTGTCCACCACAGTCTCTTATTAGACTAATTACTTTGCCACGAGACCCCTGGTGCTGTCCAAACGAAGACTAGAATTAGGGGAATATGCAAGTGCCTTCAGGGCAAGAGTGGCTCCCATGCCTTCATTCCCCTCTAAGTTTTCCCTTCAATTTTTGGCATAATTCATTATTGTTTTGTCATCTCTTCATTGATTTTAAGGAAATGTTTGTTATACTTTGGCCAGTTTTTCTTTTTGAAGTTGTTTTCAGCAGGAGGATTGATCCAAATAACCAAGTCCACCATTACTGGGAAAAAGAAGCTCTAATTTTAGGACTTTAGATGTTCTAAAACTTGTTTAGAAGTTTTAAGAAGATTCACTCAGGCTGCATTTTGGGGAACAGCCTGTGAGGACGTAAGCAAGGAAAGAGAAAGGTAAGTTAGTCATCGCAATAATCCAGGTGACAGATGATGGTGGCAACAGTACAGAAACACCAGACAGAAGGGGTAAATAATTTGAAAATAGGCCCTATAAAAACAGACATTATTTTCATCATTTTCTCTCATTTCGAGTTCAGGCTAGGGTTGTATACAAACTCATAAAGACTCTGAAATCTGTAGGTTTTACCTTCCAGTTTTTTTTTTTTTTTTTTTTTGCCCTTTAGGACTTTATCCTCCATTGTACCATATCTACCATCAAACCATCTGTTAAAACCCTATGTATATTCTAGCTATAAATTTTTAGGTGATAAATCCTGGGCTAGTGAGTAATATAATTCCATGTACCACCACCAATAAAATAAAATTCCATGTACTGCCTCTATGTAGAGGACAATGGGAGGTACATCTCCATCATCAGAGGAATCCTCTAGAGCTGTGGCCCCGAACCCCTAGGCCGTGGACTGGTACCATCTATGGCCTGTTAGGAACCAGGCCACACAGCGGGAGGTGAGTGGCGAGAGCAAGCGAAGCTTCATCTGTATTTACAGCCACTCCCCGTCACTTGCATCACCGTCCGAGTTCTACCTCCTGCCAGACCAGTCACTGTCTCCCATCACCCCCAGATGGGACAGCCTAGTTGCAGGAAAACAAGCTCAGGGCTCCCACTGATTCTGCAGCGTGGTGAGTTGTATAATTATTTCTTTATATATTACAATATAATAATAATAGAAATAAAGTGCACAATAAATGTAATGCACGTGAATTATCCTGAAACCATCCTCCCCACCTCCCCAACCCCCCACCAGAGTCTGTGGAAAAATTGTCTTCCATGACATTGGCCCTGGTGCCAAAAATGTTGGGGACCACTGCTCTAGAGGGAAGTCACTTAAAACAGTTTGCAGCTTTGAATTGGGTTAGTGTCTCAAATATCCTCCCAAACCACCCTGGTTTTCTGAGTTTGAGAAGTTGGTTTGGCTGTTAGTAAAGTTCTTTAGGCCACTTGCTCTTGGTGTTGCAAGCTGGTAGTCTTTGCATTTCCTCCCCACCACCCCACTTCACTTCCCCCAGCCTTCTTCATCTAGGTGGCCCAGTCAGGTTGAAATGGATTTCTTCAGTCTCACCTCCTCTGCTGTCTGCAGTATTAGATTGAGGACTCCAAAGGGGACATTCCTATCTCTTCCAGCAGCCTGCCCCTTCCTGGATTTCACATCCTAGCTTGCAAGACCCCTGTGGTTGAACCCTGCCTTCCCCCCTGACTTCATATCACGCACTTTCCCTCTGCTCATTGTGTCCCAGCCTTACAAGACTCCAATTCCTCAACTTGCCAAGATCATTCCTGTCCTAGAGCCTTTCCATCCCCATTCCATCTGCCTGGAAAACTGTTTCCCCAGACCTTCAGGTAGCTTGTTCCTACCCTCCAATGCAAAGTCCCAAAATCTTCCCTGGGGTTCAGCATTGGTAGATTAAATGACCACCTAAGTTATACGGGCTCTGCACACCAATCAGAAGAAAAGGTTAACCACAGTCTCACACAATAGGGAGGGCAGGCGAAGCAGTCTATGAGATAAGATAGGGGGCTGTAACACTGCCTCACTCCTGAAGAACAAAGGAGCCATAATTTCACCTGAGCACATCTGACACCACCTAAGCAGTGAGGTTTTTGGGGCTCCCAATTACTAAATTGATAATTGTTTTCAGTAATGGCATGTCTGATACAGGGCTCACACTGATGACTCTCAGTGATGCTATAGAGCAGCAGTTCCCAACCTTTTTGGCACCAGGGATGGGTTTCATGGAAGACAATTTTTCCACAGACTGGGAACAGGGATCATATGCTGCTATAATCATTTTTACTACAGAGGGGCCAATACTGGTTTTAATAAAGTCACAACCAACCTGTTGTTTCTAATCAGTCATTTACTTAATCTATAACTCTGGGCAAGTCATTTCACCTGAGTCTTAACATCTTCCCCTGTAATATGGGGATACTACGACCATCTCATCATATTACCAGTATTGCAGGGACCAGATTAGAACAAGGGAAAGCACTTTGAAGGGGTTAAGTATTGTTGATGAGGAGGTAGGATTGTTACAGTTATTTGTGTTCGCCAGATCACAGGCAACCTGACAGCTACAGTAGTGACTGCCAGGTCCTACAGAGTGAGAGCCCTGCTGGGTCCACAAAACATCAGAATCAAGGCTTACACAGGCAGCATCTTCTGGGCTTCACGGCAACATGTGTCTTTCCTGGCCCTGGTGAGGGCCCTCCCTGCTGGAGTAAGTGAGCACACCGGCTTTCCTCCAGAGTTCTTTCTTCTCCTTAAGATAAATTTCTACCCTCTATTTCATTTTCCTCTTTCTCCTCCTTGCCCAGCTATTCCCCTCTCCCTAGATCCTGTCACTCAAACCACACCTCCTGCTCAGCCTGTCCCTGCTTCCTCTCATTTCCCCGCCTTTGTCCCATTCACCTGGCCAGTTTCTCCCCAGCCCTTCCTCCTCCTAGCCCAGACACTCTTCTTCCCACGTCCTCCTCCTCTCTCTCCCGCCTTCCTGTCTGGAATGCCCATTTCAGCCTGCAGCACTACTGTGCTGGCAGCCTCTTTACCTCCCCAGCGGGTGCTGGCCTCAGCAGTTTCTATGTGTCTGGATTCTCAACGTCAGGCCTTGGAAGAGCACAGCTGTCAGCATCTCCCCGTCTCAGTGCCCATGTGTCGGGGGCCCAGGAACAGTGTGAGGTGAGGGCCAGGCCACAGCACCTGTGAAGGCACAGACCTGGCTTTCCCTGGGGCTTGCCATGGAAAGACGACCCATCCTTGCATCTTTGCATCTCCTGACCCGGCTTGGGTAGGTCCCTCCTCAGGCCCTGTCCTTAAGACAACTGACTGGGAGGCAGCCTGACAAGGCAAGGACCTGGCAGGCAAGACCAAGTGCTCATCTGCAGGGTCATTTTTTGTTGTACAAAGGTGATGACTTTGGCCCTGCTCTTTATATAAAGTAACTGTTTTTATAATTGTTAAATTGTAATTGTCATAATTAAAAGGGTTATTTGAGGGATGCACTGAATTGCTGATAGTGAAATTGTACCACATGAGCACCCCACAAGCTAAAGGTCTAAACTTTAGCTTCTAAAGCAGCCCACCCAGTGCTGTATAATTCAATAGAAAACTAAGCTGCCAAACAGAAAAACCAAGAAGTAATTCTCACATGTTATACAAAGATGTGGAGATAAATACCAAAACAACAAAAAAAAAGGATAAAAGATTTGAAAGTGATTCCTTCTGGGAGAGGGCAATTGAGAAAGAGCAAGGCAGGGGGCTGGGACTACTATTTGTCTTAATGTTGTAGAACTAGAGTTGGCTTTTTAAACTGTGTACCTATATGACTAGTAAACTTAAGTAAATCATGTTTGACATTTCAAAAAAACACTCTGAAGTACTCATGATGGGGAAGGAGCAAGTTTATTGAACTTCATAACCTGACTGTTATGCTTCAGTGTCATTTTTACTTTGGATTGCATATGGGGGTGAGTGCCGGGGCTGTCTCAATGCTGGGGTCTCTAACAATTTTACTGAGCTCATATATTTTCCAGAGGAAATAGCTCTTCCATCTCATGTAACCCTCACAACTATTAATACATAGCAAGCCACGAAGTATCTGTAGGTGAGAGACACTGATAGCTGAAGGAAGCTAAAGGTAAGAAAGGAAAAGTAGCCAGTTAGAGCTTGTTTTTCCATAGTTAGTAACTGGTGTTAGAGAAGACTGAATACCAGATCCTTCTGCCAGTCAGTCCGGTGTTCACACCAGGGCACTGGTATTGGCTCCCTATATTATAGCTGCATATTTGCCTCCTCTGGCCAGTCTTCCACTTTTGCTGTCTAGTTCTGGTTTGACCTGCATCACCATTCCAAGTTGGTGGGAGCAGCTGTTCCCTGACATATATGAGGGCTGTCCCCATTTCTGGCTGCAGTAACTAAAAATTCCATGCTTAAAGTCAGACTTTTCCTGCCTCAGCCACCTCATTGCTTTTGACTTTGCCTTTTCTGGGCTGAACTACAGGTCCACACATCTAGGTAGCATGGTGGGCTGACCTTAAAATGCCCTGAAGTACCACCCCATTATTTCAGGGAGGGCCTATACTGCTACATTTGGAAGAGTCAGGGAGTCATCTGTGGTTTGAGGCAAGAAAGGGATTTCTTTCCCCTGCCCACAAGCTGAGTTCCAGCTGGAAGGCTCTGCCCCTGTCCAGGTGGTGCCTTTACTCCTGCCCTTCCATTCCGTGTTCACTGTTATAGCCCTATTTCTTGAATCTTAGTTGGGATCATATATCCCAGTAGGGAATGTCTCAGGTTTCTGCCTCTCCCACATTGTTGAAAGCCTTCTTGTTTCACCCGGGGAACTTGGACAGCCTTATCACGCAAACCAGCCTTATCATTCAACATTCTTCAAGAGCCCTCCATGTCTTATCTCTTACTACTTATATGCCTAATTAGGGTTCTGACGCCCAAACCTGTTTGATTAAGACAAAGTGCTACTTCACTGGGCCTAATTTGTTAACTATTCCCTGCCCAAGATGTGATGACATGGCTGGGTCAGATTTCTGTTTCCAAAAGATTGGGCCCTATCCAGAGGGAGGTGCTAATCTGTGTGCATGTTGCTAGTGATGAACTGAGACTCTGGCTAACCATGTGCTTCCTGAGGTTGGGAGGCAGTGAATGAGGCTCAGAGCAGGACGTAGCCGAAGGACCATGTCTAGAATCTGCAATGAGGGCTACGGTTTCTAGAAGGGCCCCACCTCTAGGCATTGTGTCTCAGCAACAAAGCTTAGACCCCAGATGGGACCTGCTTTCTTTCCCACCCCTTCAACTTTCTTTCTTTCCCTCCTGTCTGCCCTGTCTTGTAGATAACTAGAAGGAACAGAGTTTTTCCAGAAAGTGTCCCTTGCTTCCCACTAGTCAGACCTGACTAACCAGAGTGCATGGTCCTCCAAGACCCTGGCTGGAGATGTCTGTGAGAGGAGCCAACTTCTGGCCTAAGTCCACCCTGTGTATGTTCATTGTGATACCTCCCTTTCTCTGGTTTGCCCTCATTTCACCCCAGAGTTTCTGAAACTTAGCCATGAAACCTGCTTTCTTGCAAGGCTTGAGGGTGTGAGATTTCCAGGACAGCTGCTCCCTGTCTTGTTTTGTAGAGGTCCATCGCCAGGGGCTTCCCTGCAGGGATGGGAACACTACCACTGAGGCTTGCTGAGGGGGCCAAGCCTGCAGAGCTATAGACTTAACATTGGTTCTTCTACTCTGAGCCCTGGGAAGAGTCTTGATTGATTTCAAATTGCTCCCAACCAGTTCATTCCTCTCCAGCCCCAGATGATCTCTCTGGAAGATCCAAGTCAGGATGTGTACTGAAAAGAGAGCATGGGCTTTGGGATCAGGCAGACCTGGGTTCAAATCCCAACTTTGCCACTTTCTAATATCATCTTATAACAGGCCTTGAGCCTCCCCTTGGACCCAGAGTTCTGTCCCTATTATTTGTGTTTGGCTGTCTGTCAGCAGAGGGTCTTTTTTCCTGGTGTTGTTGCAACCTCAAGTTGAACCCTTCTTATGCTATGTGCCTGGTACAATGGTAAGCACTTTTTGAGTCTTGTTTTACTTAATTTTCAAAATGGCAGTGTGAGGTTAATGTAATTATTCCTATTTTACAGCCAAGACTGAAACTCACTGGGATAGCTTGCACAAAATCACTCAACTTTTTAAAGGCAGGACCAGGACTCGAAAGGTCTTCAAGACTTGAAAGACGGCAACACAGTAAAATGGAAAGAGAAAAAGCTTTTGAGCCAGATTCCTGAGCTCAGATCTTGGCTGTATTCTGGCTGTCAGACCTCCTGTAACTCCTGTAGCTCAGCTTTCTGAGCTTCACTTTCCTCATTTGTTGAATGAGGGGAAATGGTCTGTTGACATGTTCTGAGAATGAAGTGAATCAATGTATATAAAATGCCTGTCACAGAGCACCAAGAAGGGTTAGATTTCACCACCACCTCCTCCATCGCCCAACCAGCCTCAGTCGTCTTCCTAGTGCATCATGCTCTTCCCAGCCAAATAGGAGACATCAGGCAGGAACAAAAGTGAGTATGATAGAAGAGAGAAAGTGGTAAGTACCGTATGAGAATGCAAGCTTTGCTAGAGTGACCAAGGAGGACTTCATGGGGACAGTGACATTACATCTGGACCTGTTTTGTGAGGATTCAAGAAATGGAATATAGATGGGAGGAGCCCAAGATTCCACATCTGGAAACTGGATAGAGCATAGTGGCAGGGGATGGAGGTGCAAATTTTCTGTAGACCAAAGGGCTGCCGTGTGTGAAGTGGGCTATGCCCGTGTGCTAGGTTGTAGGCTAGGCCCAGGCCACTGCATGCAGGTGCACACTCCAGGCTCAGAGGCCAGACCTAGCCTTCCCCCCATACAGAGCCTCGCTGCCCCCTGGCGGTCAACAGTGACCCAGTCCCTAGCTGGAGGGGCTAACAGTGGGGTGGCCTTTGTCACCCCTTCAGAAGGGACCATCCGGAGTGCTGGGGAGCATAAGGGCAAGCCTGCTACCACCTTGCAGAAAAATTGGCATGAGAGAGAAAGGCCCAATATCTGCCTTCAGCTGTTCAGACCAGCTGGGATTCTATTTTTAACCAGCACTGTCGTAGGTTGACAGCTTGGAACGCCTCCTCCCTCCTTTTCTTCCTTCCTCCTGCCTCTTGCAGCCCAGAATCCTGTAGAAACGATGGATGGGAGCAACCTTAGCCCTGGTAAACAGAAGACCCATGATCCCTTCTCACTGTTGTCCCTCCATCCAGCCTTTCTCCTGGGTAATTAGTGGGTGGATTTTAGAGTCACAGTGGCTGTAAAGCTAACGAGGCTTAAATTTCAGGGCTCCTCACTTGCATAAAGCCTCTTCCAAGGCCCAGGTCAGGGTCCTAACAATTTTGTATTTGTGATTTTGTGTGTGTGTGTTTTTTAAAGTGCACCCAATTTTATAAACCTTAGGTCCCACAAGACTTGGATCTGCCCCTCATGTGTGTGGCTTCTTTCCCATCTCCAACTCAGTGTCTAACTCAGTATGATTATTTCTGTCTTGCTCTAACTTATTGTATGACCTTGGGCAACTTTCTTTCCAGCTCTGGGTCTCAGTTTCTCCTGTCTGTTACAAGATGAAGTATCAAGACACCCCTCTTCCAACATGCGATGCCTGTGATTATCCATGTATGTCCCCTTGGTGAGGTCCCCAGTTCCTGTTCTTCCTCATCTATTTGTCATTGTGTGGAGAGGTGATGTTGCTGGTCTCTGCCTCTCTCTGGGGCTAGATCAGTCTTACAGTCAAAAGGGAGGCTGAGTTCTCAGACTCTCACTCAGATCCAGCTTGTATCTCACCACCCCCATCCCCAGCCCCAGACCTCTTTGTTGATGTGGCTCGTAAGGGTGCTTCCATTTGGCAGAATCTTGGCTAGGTTCTGACACAGGGGATGAGTGAGTGTGTAAGAAAAAGGCCCTACTCTGTAATTAACTTCTGTACACCTGTCATGGTCTGGCCCCTGATGTTTCAACACACATTGAATAAACTGTGCCTTATTATACAGTGCTTCCTCTTTTACCTTTTCATCAGAATTTTAATAAGCATCCATTAATATAGTACCTTACCAATGGCACCACTTTGGGAAAATGTGATCAGGAATCACGACGTGTCCTGGACATACCACTTCCCAACCCCACTCCCGGTTACTATGACACTGGAGTGTCTGTAGGTCCAGGACAACAACCCAGAAAGAATGCACATCGAGCCTGAGACCATGGGCTTTTTGGAAGGGGGTTGTGCACACACAGGAGTGGGCAGCAGTCAGAGAGACCCGAGAGGGAGGACATCACAAAATTCTTTGCCTCCTCACCTGCCTCTCAAAAGTCCAGACAGAAATGAATTCCAGGAGGAAGCTAAGTTATTTATTATTTCTTGAAGGGTTTGGGTGAGGAAGAAGGGAGCAGAGCCATAGTCCTTAACTGGAAAAGGATGGAGGGATTTTTCAGTGCAAAATAGCCTGTTTGTCAGGGAGGTGTGAGATTAGGCCTGATGGTATTTTCAGTGCTGGTTGAAGAAGGACAGTGTGAGGACAAACTAGGGACAGCCTGGAGCATCCCAAGAGTCAGTCCTGTGCCAGGCTCCATAACCCATAAAAGAGTCAGTGCCATTAATCTATGTTAGGGCCAGGCCAGCTCTTGGCAGAGTTCCCACTGTGTAGAAATAGTTCACTGCTAGGAATGTGGTGTCTGTATCTGCCCAAGGTCAGTGCCATGTTTCCACCGGCTGGGCTCAGTCCCATATCAGGAGTGTACCTCCTTTCTTGTACAGGGTTCCATTCTTGTTTCTTGTGTGTCAGGTTTACTACCTTTTCCTGTACACTGCGGTTAGTCCATGCTGTTGGGTGTCAGTTTCTTGTGTCAATTGTGGTTAGTGTGTTTTGTGTGTCTAGATGGGTCGATGCTTTCATCTGCCCTGCCTCAGCCCCCACATCCCCGGTCCCGTTAGCCAGGCCCCAGCGTGCTGATAGTGGTGTAGCTCAGCCTCGACAGGGAAGCAATGGAGGGGGTGGGAGGGTCCTCGTCTGGAAGAGGCCTGGGACGAGCTCGTGGAGGCCGGGGACAACAGCGGGAGCATGTGTCCAGGCAGGCCTGGCGAAAGCGACGGTGCATGAAGCAGTAGACCAGGGGGTTGACACAGGCCGAGGCATAGCTTAGCAGGTGGATGAAGGAGATTGGGGCACCTGAGAGTGCGCGGTGTGCCCCCGGGCCATCAAAGGCGCGCCACGTGTTGGCACTGTACACTGGCAACCAACACAGGAAAAAGAGCACAACGATCACCAACAACATTCGCACCACACGCTTCTTAGCCAGCAGCTTGGCCTGGATGGGCCGGGGACCGGGTCCTGACCCAGGAGTGGGCGCCGTCAGTGCTGACAACTCCAGTGCAGGCCGAGAACGCGGAAGCTGCACATAGCAGCCGTCACTGTCCTCACCAACCAGGCCAGTCTCAGGCCGGCAATGACCGTTCTGGTGGACAGGACCTGAACAGAGAGTGGGCATTCAGAACAGAAGCCAGAGTTCTCCCAATGTCCAGCCCAATCCCCACCTGACCGTCTCCGCCCTTCCCCACAACCCTATTTCCGCCCTTCAGGCACCCCTTTCGGCTCCACCCACTCTAGTAGGCCCCACCCCCTTTCCAAAGCTTTGCTTCTCCTGAATTTCACCCACCTGGTCCAGCCCCACCCGGCAGCCCTCCTTGGCTTCGGACCCGGCTTTGATTCTCGCTGTCATTGTCACTGTCAAAGCGAAGCCCTAAGTAGAGCTCACGGGAGATAAGCCCATAGGCCACGGCCATGACCACACCCGGGACAAAGAATAAGAGCAGCAGCAGCAGTACCGACCTGGAGACAGAACACAGCCCAGTCACGCGGGTTTCTGTCCATCTCTAATCACAGATGGCGAAAGAGCCAAGGGTTGGTGTTTCTAGGGCTGTGGCCAGGTACCTGAGGTAGGAGTAGGGTTTAGGGGTGCTGCTGGGAAGGGCTAGAGAACTGGGTAGGGACCCACAAGGTGGTAGATGCAGAATGGGAATTGGCGTGGTAGTTCTTGGAGCAGCTGGAGGAAAGTTCTGGGGAATGGTCATAAGTATCTGATGAAGATGGAGAAGGGAATTCCTTGGATAGGTTGTGGGCACCCTCACCAGGTCTGGCGGACCCGCGCACTGGGCCAGCGATGCACACACTGCAGCACACGAGGCCCTACTGGCTGCACGACGGTGTACACAGGGTAGGGCACCATGAGCAGTCCCGACAGCAGCCACGTGGCTACAATCACTCGAGCCGCGTGGGAGCGCGTCTGCCACACGCGCGCCTGTAGTGGTCGGCAGATGGCGCTGTACCGTTCCAGGGCGATGGCTACGAGGCTTAGCGTGGACACACTCACAGACACCCCTAAGCAAGGGAAGAGGAAGGAATCACCTAGGAAACTTGCGCTATACACTCACCAGTGTGACTTCCTCCATACCTCCGCCCCCAACTGGGAAAGACACCTACATCCGGCAAGGACTTGAGGAGGAGAGGAGGCAGGGGTGGCAGGGTGGTTGTCTCACTTACCCATGAGGTAGGAAACTGCCTTGCAGATGACTGTACCAAAGATAAATGTGCCCATGAGATTGGGCAAGAGGGTGAAGGGCATGCAAGCCACAGCCAACAGGAGGTCGCTGACTGCCAGTGAGAGGAGGAAGGCATTGGTGACGGTCCTCAGGCGGCGGCTCAGTCCCAGCACCACGATGATAAGCACATTTCCGCCAACGCTCATCAGGAAGATCACTGCGTAAAGCGTGACTCTAATGGCCAGCTCCAATTCTGGGCAATACGAGGGAGAGGTGGCAGTAGGGGGTGAGCCCTTACTCAGCCAAACCCCTATCCCACTGAAACCCAACCCTCACTACTCAGCCAGATCCCTACATCCCCCACCCATGACCTACTCAGTAAACAGTGAACTTGAATCCTTTTCCTTTCTAATCCCTTGAGGCTCAGCTAAAGTGGCCTAATTCTAGCCTTCCTTAAGAGATCCTGTCTCTTCTCAAGGTTTGTTTTAAATCCTTTCTTCTCTTTGCAGCCAATCTTCTTGAAAGGATTATGTTGTGTCTTCCCATTCACTCCTCAATCCATTACAATCCAATGCTCTGTACCCCTTCACTGTTTGGACACTTCTTCCCAAGGACACTAATCTTTAATTGCCAAATCCAAAGGTCCCTTCTTAGCCTATTCTATTTGACCACTCTGTAGCATTTGACACTGTTAACTACCCACTCACTGCATTTTGAATCACATCAGATCATGTCCTCATTCTCTTAAAAAAAACACCCAAACCCTTCATGCTCTACTGCCTATGACCCCTTAGCATGTCATCAAGATCCTCTGAGAACGGCCTTCTTCCTCCTCCCACCTCCTCCATGCACTGCACCCACTTAAGCCACTGGATGACTCACTTTTTGAATGCATCATGTGCACTCGTGACTTCCTCCCTGCTGAAGTTGGTTTCTCAGCCTGGAATACTCTTTCACCAACCCTCCTCCCCACTTCCACCCCCCATCACAAGCTTATTTTCTGTAGCTGGTGAATTCCTATTCACTCCTTGTCTATCAAGACTCAAGTTGACTTCCATCTCTTCTGTAATGCCTTTCTCGACACCTCATTTAGTATTAATCTCCTTTTCCTCTGACCGATGCATGTTCCTTACACAACTATTAGGGCCCTTTTTACTTTCTGCCTTGTATTTTAAGTATCTCCAAACAGTCATTCTCACTTAACAAACATTTATAGGGGACTCTCTTTGTGCCAGGCACTGGGGACAAAGAGATGGACATGACAAACTCCCTGCCATCTGAGAGCTCACATGAAGAGAAAACTCAGATGCACAAACAGGTAATTGCCACATGGTGTGAAAAGGAGTGAGGTTGGAGGATGTATGAGGTGCTGTGGGAGCTCACAGGGGGGCACTAGTGTTGCTGGGTGAAGCAGAGGGGCTGGGAGGCTGACCCCATTTGTTTGTATCATTGTCTAGTACAAGATGGATTCATCTTTGGACCTCCATATCACAGCCAAGCAGATCTGGACTGAATCACCCACGTGCATGGGTTCAGCATGAGGGAGCTTGGCACTCAGGGAGAGAGGACAGGGGGCAGAGCCTCCCAAGTTGGGAGGAGGGAAGGGATCAGAGCTGTAGCCCTCTCTTCCACAGCCCCTTACATGGGCTGACTCTTGTCTTAGCTCCTAAACTGAACTACAACCATGTGCTGCATAACTATGTATCAGTTAACGACAGACTGCTTATATCTATGGTCCCCAACCCCTGGGCCACAGACCGGTATTGGTCTGTGCATTGGTCTGTGGCCTGTTAGATACCGTGCTGCAGAGCCCCGTCACCAACCCCTTCACTCCTGTCCATGGAAAAATTGTCTTCCATGAAACTTAGAAATGGCGGGGTGGGGAGGGGGGGCGCACAGCAGAAGGTAAGCAGTGGGTGAGCTAGTGAAGCTTCAGGTGTATTTACAGTTGCGCCCCATCGCTCGCATCACAGCTTGAGCTCTGCTCTGCTACCCCATGAAACCAGTTCCTGATGCCAAAAACATTAGGAATTGCTGATTATATGACAGTGTTCTCATAAGATTATAATGGAGCTGAAAAAAATAATCCTATTGCCTACTGTAATGTCAAGGGCAACACATTACTCATTGAGTTTGTGGTGATGCTGGTGTAAACAAACCTACTGCACTGCCAGTCTTATAAAAGTCTAGCACATATAATTAGTCACAGTACACAATACTTGATAGTGATAATAAATGACAATGTTACTGGTTTATGTATTTACTATACTATTTACCATTATTTTAGAGTGTACTCCTACTTGTTTAAAAAAAGGTAACTATAAAACAGCTGCAGGCAGGTGCTTCATGAGGTGTTTCAGAAGAAGGCATTGCTATAGGAGATGACAGTCCCCATGCATGTTATTGTCCCTGAAGACCTTCCAGTAGGACAAGATATGGAGGTGGAAGACAGTGATATTGATGATCCTGACTCTATGTAGGTCTAGGATAACAGTGTGTTTGTATCTTTAGTTTTTAACAAAAAGATGTAAAAAGTAAAAAAAAATTTAAAATAGAAAAAAGCTTATAGAATAAGAATATAAAGAAAGAAAATATTTTTGTACAGGTGTACAGTGGGTTTGTGTTTTAAGCTAAGTGTTATTACAAAAGAGTCAAAAACTTAAAAAAAGTTTATAAAGCAAAAAAGTTACATTAAGCTAAGGTTAATTTATTATTGAAGAAAGAAAAATATTTTTTAAAAATAAATTTAATATAGCCTAAATGTACAGTGTTCATAAAGTCTACAGTAATGTATAGTAATGTCCTAGGCCTTCACATTCACTCACCACTCACTCACTGCCTCACCTGTAGCAACTTTCAGTCCTGGGAACTCCACTCATGGCAAGTACCCTATATAGGTGTACTATTTTTTTAAAAATCTTTTACACTGTATTTTTACTGTGGCTTTTCTATGTTTAGATATGTTTAGATACACACATACTTACCACTGTGTTACAGTTGCCTACAGTATTCAATACAGTGGCATGCTGTACAGGTTTGTAGCCTAGGAGCAATACGCTATAGCCTCGGCGTATATCAGGCTGCTATACTATCTGGATTTGTGTAAGTACACCCTATGATATTCACACAACGACGAAATTGCCTGACAGTGCATTTCTCAGAACATATCCCTATTGTTAGGTGATGCATGACTGTATTTTCTCATAACAATAACTAACTTATTTAGAAGTTGTTGTAGCCATCAAAGAAGTGCTATTTATAAGATATTCCCAAACCAAACCCAGCAGTAACATTATTTGCTCAGGACCGCACAGCTAGTAAAGGGCTGAATCTGAATAGAAGCCAAGTCTCTGGATCCCTAAAATGCTTTCCCTCCTACTGCTCCCTGGCTGCTCTGTCATTCATCATACTGCCTCCTTCTCTCAATCACATCTCAATCTATTGACTCTTTCTCCCTCTCTCTATTTTGAATTATGGCATTTCTCGCTGTCTTCCTCACTAGACTCTGAGCCTCTTAAGGACAGGGGCAAGGTCCATCTCATTCTCCAGTATATTCCTAGCATTCGGCATAATGTCCAGCACATAGGAGGCAGTCAGCACATGCTTGTTAGTGAATCTTGAGTGAATTTGCCTTTCAAGAGAGAAATGCACCTGCTTTTTCTCTCCTCATCCCTCACCTCTGTGGAGATGCTCCATCATGCTCTCTCTCTCTGCCTCTGTCTTTTGGAGACACACGTGGGAAGGCCCTTGGAGGGTCAGTGACAGGCTACGATTTTGGATGCATAACTTTTACTTTTATATACAAACCATCTATGTCTCTTTTGGAAGCTGTGCCCTTCTCAGTAGGGAGGGATTATGGAAGGTTTATATGTGTGTGTGTGTGTGTGTGTGTGTGTGTGTGTATAGGGAAAAATAAAGAACCTTTGGGAGGAGATCTCTGTCAGAGAAGTCCCTGGTCTCAGAAAACAAGAGCTGGTGGTCTATCTGGCACTCTTGGTGTCTCTTCCAAGTCCATTGTCCTCCTACCCCAACCCCCACCTCTTTACTCTCTCTGGTTCCATCATCTCTTCCACATCCTCCTCTGAGTTTTTCTCTTCAACTGATTCTTGATGCAGTTGCCACATCTCAAGTTGGTACAGCACTCTGAAGTGTGAAAAGTACATTTCTCATTCATCCATCCAGCTGATGTGCCCCATGTGTGTGCCCTTGAACTTATTAATAGCTAACTGTGGGGGATCATAAAGATGAAGCTAAATATTACCCTTATGAAGTTTCCAATCTGCTTGGGGACTCCTGAAAATTAGAGGACAAAGTCCAAGTAAAAAGGTCCAAAAGTTGTACAGTGCTTTGCTGTTTTACTGGACATTCCTAGCTTATTATCTTATTATCTTATTACCAGCCACCACAATCTCTCCAGGTCTTTACTGTTGAACAGTTAGGAGACGTGAAAAATTCTAATTAAGAGCAATCTTGGAGCCTGGGGTTTTGGGAGAAGGAAGGACGGATGAATAGATAAAGCACAGGGGATTTTTAGGGCAGTAAAAGTATTCTGTATGATACTGTAATGATAGATACCTGTCATTATACATTTGTCAAAACCTACAGAGCTGCACAATACAAAAAGTGAACCCTAATGTAAACTATAGAATTTAGTTAATAATGTATCAATATTGGCTTATAAATTGTTACAAATGTATTACACTAATGCAAAATATTAATAGGGTTAAATCATGTGTGTGTGTGTGTGTGTGTGTGTGTGTGTGTGTATGTATGTGTCTGAAGGTATACGGGAACTCTACTTTCCATTCAATTTTTCTGTAAATCCCAAACTGCTCTAAAAATAGTCTATTAATTTTAAAAAGTCACACGCACACAAAGGAAATCATAATTAATGTGTGTGTGTGGGTGGGTGGGTGTACATCCATGTGTATTTGTATGTTTGAATATGAGTGACTGCGGTGATTTCAGTGACTGGGAACCTAGGGCAGGGGTGGAAGGATGGGAGATAGCACTTCCTGGGGTACAGCCACTTGTGCCTTGATAGTCTACCTATGGGTATCATCTTCCTGGGGATGTATTTGTTCTATACAGAGGATGGCAGAGAAGTATGAGCACAAGAATACAGACAACATGGCATAAAATGAAAACCAGGCTTTTTAAAGAAAAGATTCTACAGAACTTGAAGCTGCTGATGCCTTGAATTCTGCCTTCCACCAGCATGTTGGATCTGGTCACCCATGCACACAGACATCAAAGTAAGATCTATCTCTGTAGTAAGCAGGGATCACATCCAATTGACTGTGTGCAATAGCTGAGTGAATAGGGGACATCCAAGGGTCAGTGGGTACAAACTAAGGGAGCAAAAGCAATCTGCAAGGGTATGTACAGTGAGCATGGGGTAATACATTAGTGTTTGAGATAATACACAGGTGGGCAAAAGCAACACTTCTGTGGGCAATATCTGGAGAAGGCTAACATCTACGTTTCTAGGCAATATCTGATAGAGTGTGGGTTACATCTAAGTTTAGGTAATATCAGAGTAAGTGTTGTAACATTTGAAAGAGTAAGGGTAACTCCAACTCAGTAGATAACATCTCATTTTGTAGGTATCATCTTCAGGAAGTATGGGTTACATTAAGAAGTCTTTATGTGAACAGGGGAATAGCCAAGCAATGACAGTAATAGCTGAGTAGGCAGATATAATATCTAAGTATGCACCGGCAGTATTTAAGTTGGGTATGGATTTGAGATGTTAGCATGTCAAGATGTTAATCTAACTGAGTAAGACAACTAAGCATCTGAGTGAATGTAGGTAATAGTTGAGCCTTTATGGGTAATATCTCAGTATGTGAGAGTAATGTCTGTGATTTTAAGGGTAATAGCCAGAGAAGGGTTACTTAAGTGGGCATAGGTAGTATCTGATTGTGTGTGGATAGTAATAAAATGGAAGTGAGTAGTATTTGATGGATGGGTAACATCTAAGTGACTGCAGGCAATGTCAAAGTGAGGGTGGTAACATCTGTCTTTTTGTGGGTAGCATCTGAGTGAACATGGGCAATACTCAAGCCTGCATGGATTATATAGGAATAAAGTGGTAACATCCAAATTTTTATGGTAACGTTGGAGTGAGCCTGAGTAACATATGCATCTGTGGGGTTAGTACCTGAATGGGAGTGGTGCACACGGTCTCTTTGTGTAACGTCTGACTGCCTGGGTAACATCCACTGCACATGAGCAACGACATCCAGGCAAGTGAGGCCAATTCTTATACCTGTGCTCTGAATTGCTTCACGTCCTTGCTCTATTGACGAGCCACTTTCTCATCTGTACCTTCAAACTTCCTCTCTTTTGGCTCATTATCCATCAAAAATTTTAAAGTGCCCTTATCTCTGTTATACACACACACACACACATCCAGAAGACAAATTTACATTCATATCCCCTTCTTCCTCAATGCCATGCTATTTTTGACACTATTTTTCTGTCTCTCTGCCTCTCCCTAGCAAACTTCTTGAAAGTTTTGTCTACACACCTGGTTCACTCTTCATAACTCCCCCACCACAACCACTGGGCCAGTCTTCAACCTACAGTAGTCAAGCCTCAATACCCACGACTCCTCCTGAGAACTTCCTTGTTATTGAATCTGAAGGATGCTGTTCTGACTCTCCTGTCCTTATCCGACTTCTGTCAGCAGCATCTGACATCACTTACCTCACCCTCCTTGAAACTCTCTTTTTTTCTTGCTGTCTGGAAGGATGCAGCTCCTGTTTCTGATGGTTGAGGGACTCTCCTTCCTCTTCCTGGCTTTTAAGTATTGGTCTTCTGCAGGGTCCTGTCCTGGGACCTCTACTCTTCTCATTCTACACAATCTTTTATGATATTATCTATTTGTGTGGCTTCTACCTCCTCTAGGCAAAGATCTTTCAAATCTATATTTCTACCTCAGACCTTTCCTGTAAGTCCTAGACCCTTGGAATCCATAGTTTACTGGGTAACCTCACCTGGATGTCCCACCAGCATGTAAACTCAATGGATTCCAAACTAAATTTATAATCCCATCTCCCAAACCTATTTTTGCTCCTTTGTTATCTTTTTTTCTCATTATATATAGAAGCAACATCCATGCAGTTGTTAAAGTCAGAAACCTGGATGTCATCCCTTGCCCTCTTCTGCCCTCTCTACTTCTAATCAATTGCCAAGTTCTATTGATTCCATTTCCAGCAGTGGCTCTCAAATCCATCTACTTCTCTCCATCCCCACTGCCAGTACCTTCAGCTAAGCTAGCACCATCTTTCATTCCAACCAGTGTAATATAATAACCTTCTAAAGTGTCTCCCGGCCTTCCATCTCATGTTCCCCAGTCAATCCTCTGCATTACAGAAAAAATCCTGGCAATAGTTCATATTGTCCTGAGGATAAAATCTATACTCCTTAGCCAGGTCTATCTTGCTCTCTGAAAACCTGCAATTCCCTACTTACTTTTTGGTCTCCTCCACTAAACTCTGAGCTCCATGAAGTAGGAATTGTGTCAATTTTGTTCAGTTTATATCCTCACTGCCCAGCACAATCTCTCATTCAATAAATATTTGTTGAATGATAAACCTAAGTGAAAGTGCGTAACAACTAGGCTGAGAAAGCATGGATTATTTTGCAGGGTAAATAAATACTTGGATTAAAGTTTCTTTCAACTTTCCCTCCTTGAGCTTAGAATAATTTCCTTCTGTTTAATATTGTTCCCTTACCTAGAATTACACTCCTTTCTTTTCTGCCCACTGAACTCTAACTTCAAGACCCAGCTCCTAGGTTCCATCCTTCGTATAGTTCTCCGACTCCATCTTCTTTGGGTGCCAACAGTTCAGATTCTCTCATGAGACTTCCATGCCTACTATAATTTTTCCATCTGCTTGTTTCTCCTTTACACTTGACTATGGACTAAAGAGGGTCCAGACTGGGTCTGGTTCAACCCTGTGTCTCCAGTACCTAGCTTAGGGACTACAAGCCTAGGGCTTGGGAGAAGGCTTAGAAGGGACTTGGAGACATTGCTTGGAGACTGAACAAGAGAAAGCAAAGAATCTTGAGAACTCCAGCGTGGGAGGCGGAGGGGTTTGAGGATGAGTGAAATGGAGACAGGCAGCTCTAAGGAGCATCCCCATTGTTCAGACAAATTCAGATTTGAGGATCTTTTTTTGGGAAGGCTGAGGGTTAGGATGGAGGACACAGGAGATTATGACTCTAACTTCTGATTCAGACCTTTCAGAGAGCTCCTTCCTTCAATCAGCCCCATTCTTCTCCCAGTCTTGCCTTTTTCTCCCTTCCCTTGCCTGCTGTGGCTCTGTAAACTGAATCTACAAGGAAAAAAGAGATCTGGAAGGGTTGGCAAGAGGAGGTCCTTGCTCCCAACGGTCTGTGGCTAGGAGGGGGCTGTGTGTTGGGGTGTGTGTTGTGTTCTGGGGTGAGCAGGAGCTCTGGGTGTGTGCGACCAGGACGTGAAGGAGTTCTAACTAGGTGGTGTGAAGCTGTGATGGAGTTGTAAGAGCTGTGGGGGTGAATATGTGAGGGGGAGCTGTCTGGAGGCTGAGGGGATACTATGAGGGGGATGGGGTGGGCATTTGAGGGGGTAATGTAGGGGTCTTGGGGGCCTCTGTTAGTGTTATGGGGTGCAGTGATGAGGAGCTTGTGGAGGGGGCTGAGGGAGGCACCCACCTCGTGTTCCGGCTCCGCGGATGCGAGGAGGCTCGCAGCTGAGGTTGCCCGCACTGCTGCTGTTGAGGAGAGGGCCACCTGGGCGGCACAGGGAAGCCCCCGGCCCGGGTCCGGATCCATGCACGCTGCGATTCAGCTTTAGCAGCTCCATGGCCCGCGCCGAGCCTGCCGCCTTACTCTGCTCCTCCGGGCTGCCTCCCGCCGCGGCTCCACCTGCTCACGCTAGGATTCCGGCTCAGGCTCCCGCCCACCCCACTCCGCTCGCTGCTCTCCGCCTGGTCCCCGCCCCCAACCCTGGCCCCAGCCCCTTCACTGCCTCTCCGCTAGCCCCGCCTAGGTTCCTGTGCCCTCCCGGCTCTGGTCTGTCTCAGTCCCCCAGGTGACTCTCCGCCCCTTCTCCCGCTCCGGAGTTACGCGCCTCCCTGTGTAACTGTTCACCAGGATCGCCACCTCCCTAGACCTCTCCTGTCTTCTCCTAGAGATTTCTTTCCTGCCCTCTTCACTAGCGCTCCTGATTCCTGGGAATTCGAGCGTGTGTGTGTGTGTGTGTGTGTGTGTGTGTGTGTGTGTGCGCGCGCGCGCGCTGGCAGCTTAGGGAGAAGGAGTGTAGTAGGGGTGGGATAGGGAGCGACTGCTGCGGGTCCAGCATCTTTCTCTGGTGGGTCAGGGAACGTGGAGGTGGCGTCGGAGACCAGGTCTGCGTGCGTCACCCGCCGCGGCCAAGGTGCCTTAGCCTACGTTCGGCGGCGCGTTTACCATTCTATGCTGCAGTGGCCGCAGTGGCCGTGACACTATCACTACTGCAGTTCCCTTCAGCTCCTCGCCGTGGGGCTGGGGTAGCCCCTGCATGTGCCCCCTCACCTTCCACTTCCTATCTGAGGCCCAACACCCAGACTTCCACCTAAGGCTCCCAAGGAACCTTCAGCAGCTGGGCCGGGGCAGGGCACATGCATCCCCAGGGAAGCCTGGACAGGGGAAAGGGCTGCTGGAAGGAAGAGTTTGACTTGGGTGTTGAGGGCGGCTGGTGGCGAGAATTGCCTGGGATAAACCCCCGTGAGGTGAGGGTGGGGTGGGGTTCCAACCACAGCCAGGAGCAGGCAAAAGGCAGCTGGCTTTCTCAGCGGTCTCCAGGCAGCGCCCACCCTCACGCGACACTCTTGACGGAGGCTCCCTGTTTGCTCTCAGAGCACATGGAGCCGCCTGTGTAGGGTGTCCGTTTCCCACGAGAGGGGGCTGGAAGGGGACTGGGTCACCCGGGTGCAGCAGGAACAAGGCTGAGAGATGGGTGTAAGGGACTGAGGTGGGCTCAGCTTTTTGGGGAAGGACTTGCTTTCTCTACTATTTCAGCTGTGCTCCCTATCTATTCTTGATTCCAAAGAAACTCTAATATCATGTGAAATTCCAGCTTCTGGTCCCCAGCAGAAGCTGTAGGAGGTAGGGACATCAGTGGAAGAGCAGATTAGAGGATGGGGTCTGAGTTTATGGGGAATTCAGACAGCCCTTATCCAATCTTTTGGAGAGGACCTGGTCTAGCCAGCACTAAGTTTATAGGGGCTGAAGCATTGATGGAGGGTTTAAGCCAGCGGTGGTGGGCATGTCATTATCTGCTCCCCCTTCTTCCTGGCACTGCCTGCCTGGCCCATCAGAGAGCCCTGCACCAAAGGAGCTTGACTTGCTGTTTGTTCAGCTGCAGCACAGGTGGATCATCAGATAACCTGCTGGATTTTTCCCACATTGGATGGTGGTAGGATGTAGGGGCATGGGAGCAAAGGAAAATGTAGGGGAGAGAGGAGTGGAAATAGAAGTGGACAGACATTCACTTATTCAGCGAACTATTTTCCAGTTACAGGGCTATGCAGTAGTTGTGCAGTACAATCTGTCCCTGAGTAGCACCCACTCTAATGGAGATTTTCCCAAGTAAGTCAATAATTGCAATTTATGGTTGCTAAGTGCATCCACCAAGATGCACACATCAGAAATTTAGGAATCACCCTTGATTCCTTGCTTCCTTATGCTCTTTCACCCCTGTCGTGGAGGCTGTGACACAAATGTCAGACTCCTTTTCAAAAATGAAGAATTTATTCTCCAGCCACTGAATGCTGCTGAAGAGTGGCGATCAACTGTCAATCCCTTTCAGGAGTTGCCTGAGCAGAAGAAAGCTGGCTTATTCAAGGTCATGTTCCCTTTCTGGGGCATCCTGCATCCAGTGACTGATCAGCACAGAGGTAGAAATATTTAGTCCCCTTACACCAGTGGAGGACAACTCTGAAAGATGTTCACAACTCCAGAGTTCCTCACAGGGTTGACTGAGGTCTTTGTTGGGACTGAATTACTGCTCAGCTTTTTCTTTTACCCAATCCTATTTTCATCCTCTCTCATGCACAGGTGTTGACTCCAAGAACACTCCTTAGTAAACATCCTTCACAGTAATCTTTGTTTTAGAGTCTGCTTCCTGGGGAACATAGCTACATCACTCCCATATTCAATTAATCACGAAGTCCTGTTGATTTTAGCTACTGAATGTTCCTTGAATCCGTCTGTTTGTACATCCACTGACATTACCCTATCCTTGTACTATTCTCCTACTCTCCACCTTATAGCCAGAGGGATATTCTAGAATACAAGTCTGATTATGCCACTCTTCTGACCTTTGCTTTGGGGATCAAGAAAGCTTTTTAACAGTATCTACAAAACCCACGTGGCTTGACTCCTACTGACATCTTTAGCCATCTTATTTCAAGTCACTATAGTTCTTGTTCTTTCTACTGTGTACTCACTGGTCTTTCTTTAGTTCTCCCTGCCTTTTTTTCTTTGCTATAGGTCCTCCAGTTACATGGCTTTTGTGTATGCTCTCTAGAAGTTTTACCTTTCCTTCTTTACCTAATTACCTCTTACTCATCCATCTGATCTCAGCTCAAGCAACAATTCCTCAGGAATGTGCTTTTGTTTTGTTTTGTTTTGTTTTGTTTTGTTTCTTTTTTGAGACAGAGTCTCACTCTGTTGCTCAGGCTAGAGTGCAGTGGTGTCATCATAGCTCACTGCAACCTCAAATTGCTGGGATCAGGTAATCCTACTGCCTTAGCCTGCAGACTAGCTGGGGCTACAGGAGCATACAACTGCAACTGGCTAATCTTTTTTTCTATTTTTAGTAGAGATGGGGTCTTGCTATTGCTGAGGCTGGTCTCAAACTCCTGAGCTCAAGTGATCCTCCCATCTTGGTCTCCCAGAATGCTAGGATTATAGGCTTGAGCCACCATGACTGGGCCCTCAGAGATATTTTCCCTGGCTTCCTCTCCTGGGATAGGCAGAATTATAAGATGACCCCCAGTGACTCTCACTTTTGTATAATTTTCTCTTAAGTGTGAGTAGATCTGTGAGTATGATGAGATACTGCTCTCATGATTATGTTCCATGGCAAAAGGGATTTTGCAGGTGGAATTAATGTTATTAATTCAGTTGACCTCAAGATAGATTATCTGACAAGTCCTTACCAAATTACAAGTTTTCTTGGGCTGGCAGCAGAAGAGAAAATCAGAGAGATTTGAAGAATGAGAAGTATCCAACACACTGCTGATGGCTTGGAGATAGAGGAGACAACATGGCAAGGGATGCTGGTGGCTGTTGCTGGCTTGAGGATGGAGGAGGGCATAGCACAAGTACCCAAGAGTACCCTCTAGCTGACAGCAGTCCCCAGCTGACACCCAGCAAAAGAACAGAGACTTCAATCCTCCCCTGAGTCTCTATAAGAGAATTTAGTCTGGCTGACACCTTGATTTCAGCCTTGTGATAGCCTGAGCAGAGAACCCAGCCATTCTGTGTAGACTTCTGGCCAACAGATCCGAGAGATAATAAATGTTGTTTTAAGCCACTAAATTCATGGTAATTTGTTATAGCAGCTATAGAAAAATAATACACCTCCCATCTCAGGAGGCAGCAAGTGCAGACCCTTGCAAGCCATACACGGAAGAAGTGAGAGCATTGGAAATTTGTTAAGATTTAGAAAGATTTGGAAAGATTGCAGTGGCAGCTAGTGTGGAGAGCAACTTAAAAGGTGGGACCAATTTGGAGTCCATGAGAGTAATTCAGGTGAGAGATGATAGTGGCTTTAACTAAAGTTATGGAGGTGGTGGAGAAGTTGAATTGAAGAGCTATTTAGGAGGTAGAGAGACAGAATTTAGAGACTGTTTGTATACGGACAGTGAGAAAGGAAGATGAGATAAAAATGAATAAGGTTTCTGGTAACTGGAAAGAAACTGATGATCACCAACTATGTTCCAGGCACATTACCTTTAATTACATTTAACTCTCATAAAGAACTATAAATTTAGGCCCAATATTATTGGTCACTATTTTAGATGAAAAAACTGTAGCTCAGAGAGCTTTTAAGTAACTTGCCCAAAGCCACAAAGCTACTGAGTGAAAGAGCCAGAATTCAAAGTCAGGAATTTTGGAAATTAGAATTTAGGTGTTCATACTATGCTGCTTCCCAGAATAAGCAGAAGTCTTACTAAATTTCTCTGATCACCTTATTTCTTCCATTTTACACATTATTTTTTTTCAAATTTTATTGACTCATAAAATCCCTAATTTCATCTCCCACCCTGACACACACACACACATACACACAAAGTATCCTTCACTTTCAATTAACCTAGACTGCAACTTTATAGAGAAAATAGTAACTAGCAGAGAGCAACTCCCACCAGCAAATCTGTTCTGTTTTGGACATATTAACTTTCAGATGCCTATTAGACATCTAAGTAGAAATTCCCATAGGAAGCTGAATATATAAATTGTATAAGAAGTAATGCAAACCATAGAATTAGTGAGAGTGTGTAGAATTAGAAGAAATATAGGACCAGGTCAGATTTGGAGAAGGCCATTATTTAAAGCCTAGATAAAGAAAGACCAGCCTGCAAAAGTGACCAAGAAAGAGCAGAGAGAAAGGAGGAAAACAAGGGAGCAAAGGGTCATAAA
This sequence comes from Lepilemur ruficaudatus, assembly GCA_963574885.1. NCBI lineage: Eukaryota > Metazoa > Chordata > Mammalia > Primates > Lepilemuridae > Lepilemur > Lepilemur ruficaudatus. Next base: position 1,585 of record CAUYRT010061839.1, on the reverse strand, counting down.
AGTTAAAGTAGAACACACCTATAAACCTAGCACTCTGGGAGGCCAAGTTGGGAGGATTGCTTGAGCTCAGGAGTTTGAGACCAACCTCAGCAAAAGCGAGATCCTATCTCTACTAAAAATAGAAAAAGTTAGCTGGGCCTCGTAGTTTGCACCTGTAGTCCCAGCTACTTGGGAGGATGAGGCAGGACGATCTCTTGAGCCCAGGAGTTTGAGGTTGCAGTAAGCTATGATGATGCAACTGCACTGTACTCAGGGTGACAGAGGGGGACTCTGTTTCAAAAAAAAAAAATTAAAGTAGAAGAGATTCAAGAAGAAAGTGTCAAACTCATTCAAATGCCACTCCTGGATAAGAAAAATGAGGACTGAGAAATGTGCTCTGAATTTAGCAACCTGGAGACCCTTGGCAATCTTAGAAAGAGACATTTTGGTGAGATTGTTGAGGCAGAAGACAGGGTGGGTATACGGAAAACTGCGTGTGACAGGAGCAAGTGGAGTGACTGACTTCAGGCAAGTCTTTAAGAAGTGTAGGTATTAAGGAAAGGAAAGAGGATAGAACTAAAGGAGGGTGTGGAATGATTTTTTTTAGGATGGGAAAACTAGATTTTTTTTTTGGCATATGGAATTACTCCAATATATAGAAAAGACTAAAGATATAGGAGAGAGACAGAGTGGTTAATTAACAATGCAAGGTTCCTGAGAAGGCAGGGAGGTATTATGTTATGTGGTAAAGGGAATATGGGAGCAGAAGAGCAGAAGTGGAGGGTGCTAGCTTTCAGTGGAAGTAGAGACTAAACCATGAGAATAAATTAGTAGAAGAGAATGATTACAGATGAAAATGAGTTATGGCCAACTGGATAATAGCTATATTTCCTAGACTGTTTTTGTAGGTAAGCACAAAAATGTGCTTGATGACTAGAACAGTGGCTGTAGGTGGAAGTGATATGTGCAGCTTCCAGACCAAAGTCTTGAAAGAGAGAAGTAGACCTTCTCTTTCTCATTGCCTCTTCCTGTGGGCTCAATGTGGATGCGAGAGTAAGTCACATTCGATCATGCAGTGAAGGTAACAGACTAGGGATGGCAGAGTGACAAGACAAAAGAAGTCTGGGTCTCCTATGTACTGTTAAGCCATTTTACCATGCCTAGTACCGCTGCATGAAAAAGAAACTACAGTCATAAGTCCCTACAACTTTTTCTCTGTTGTTATAGCCAACTACTTTTCATCTTTTTTTTTTTTATTTTTTTTTTTTTTGAGACAGAGTCTCACTCTGTTGCCCGGGCTGTAGAGTGCCGTGGCATCAGCCTAGCTCACAGCAACCTCAAACTCCTGGGCTCAAGCAATCCTTCTGCCTCAGCCTCCCGAATAGCTGGGACTACAGGCATGCGCCACTATGCCCGGCTAATTTTTTACATATATTTTTAGTTGTCCAATTAATTTCTCTCTATTTGTAGTAGAGATGGGGTCTCGCTCTTGCTCAGGCTGGTCCCCCCTACTTTTCATCTTAAGACTAGATTTGTAGATTTGGTGGGAAACTGCTGTATAAGTTTTCATTTTCTCTATAAAGTTGGTGATCTGGTTATCAGTGAG
>CAUYRT010061838.1:0-22848 GCA_963574885.1 Lepilemur ruficaudatus | reverse complement strand
TGCCTTGGAGCCACCTGGCCATTTGATAATTAAAGTGAGCTGTTATAGGAAGGCAATAAACAGGCCACAACAAAAGTCTCCTTTTATGACACACTCAAGAAACTTTCTTTAATATGAGGTCAATACCCGGTAAACTTTCTTCAACTATTTAAGGATATAAATAGGAATTTTACTTTCTGTAGTTAGAATAAGACACTTCACTATTTATTCTATTTGAAGACATACTGCTTTCATCTTTTGATCTTGATGCAAGGGAGAAAAGGTTATAGATAATTTAGTTGTTCCATAGGAACTGTCCCACTAAGATGGAGGAAACTAAAGGCATTGCTTTCAAATTTACCTAAAGTACACAGAATATGTAATGAAATTAAATGAAACAATAACCAGAGTGACAAATGATATCGATGAAAAGATTGAACAAAAAACGTTACTGCCAAGTGGAATATTACATTTTAGAATATATGCATATAGGGAAAATTTTTAAATAAAAGCCTATTTTGTTTTAAAAATACAATAGGAATAAAGCACAAATAAGCTAGTGGAATCTTCATTCATCAATATTTTATGTGACTGATTTCAAATGCAAAAAGTGTGAAGTATTTGGAATGAAAACATTTCTGTATTACATACTCTGAGAAACAGTTACATATGGAATGATGGAAAAATTGATTGTACTCAATATTCAACATGTCACAGATTAGTGGTGCATTTCTTATGGTCAAATAATGATTTAACCTAGGTTGGCCTATGTACTGTTTTAAATAAACCTTCAGTGCATGTAGGATTCCACAGGGCCTTGAAAAGAAGAAAACAAAAAGAAAAAAAATGAATGAAATTAATAAAATGAAATGAAATTTTACTTAATATGAAAATTTAAAATGTTTAAACACTTAAAGAAAATTCAGACCAATATAAAGCTGTTCTATTTATGATTTTCTAGTCAAAAATTATTATTAACATTTGTAAAGTAAATATATTAGTAATGCTTACTGGCTCCCAACTTCCAATTAAATATGTTTTACTACCAAACATAAGATGAAAGAGAGAAGATTTAATTAGCAAGATTTTATTTCCTTGGTGTTATAACCAGAGTTACAAAAATAAGTTTGATGCAACTCTTTATGCATTTCTCAAGTTAAAAACTGCAAGAAAATTAAATAAGTACTAAGTAAATCTCACGAGGCTCTCCTGGTATTTCTGTAAATCACAGTCATCATACAAAGTACTCAACCAAAGCTCCAACAAAATTTTGTCAATCTGCAGCAATTACTACTATTACTTTTTAATCTCTAAACTTTATTGCAATTTTAAGTGATAATTGGAAATTAAACATGTCCAAATATTTCACCCTTTTTAAAATAATGTACTCCATTTTGTGCTGGCAATACTTATAAAAAGAAAATAATATCCAAGAAATACAGTACATGGCACCTGCTCCCAAGTAATGTAGAATTGTAATTAAAGCAATATACATGAATATAGGAAAAGATGAGCCATATTACAAGATGGTAGGTTACAGATTAATTTACAGCACATATAGGTCAATAAATAGAACTGATAACAATATATAAGATTGATAACTGCAAGAAAGTAGGTTAAATAGGATTCATAACTGCTGAAGGAGTTCTATGGAAAGAGAAAACACATCTTCCTTGGGTGGTCAAATCAAGGACATGGAATTGGAGCTTGGCCTAGAAAGGTATCTTGTTGGGGAGGGATATTCTAGACAAAATTGTGAAAAAAACAAAATAAAGTCCAAACAACAGAAAAAAGAAATGACAATTTGTAATGGATCAGTTTAGACAGAATAAAATAGAGAAGGGTAAACTTTTGGCAGCCATGGATGCTGGTTTGAGAAATGTGGATTTTTATCCCAAAAGCTTTAGTGAGCCAGTCTGTGTGTGTGTGTGTCTGTTTTAAATTAGAAATACAACGCAATGTAAGCTGAGGATCTGTGGGGTTTCTTTTTTTTTTTTCTTTTGCAAATTTATCTTTGATGCTGTATAGATTGGAAAGTGTAGATCCTAAAAGTAAGACGACGGGACCAAAACCAACATGAGGAAGTCAAGAAGAACTCAGCAGTCTTAAAAGGTGACTGTCCTTGATATTATGATTTTCCCTGTGAAGATGCTTGTTCTGGTTCTACGGACAGCCGGCTCATCACTTGAGTTCCAGCTCAAATGCAATATTCTCAGAAGGGTCTTCCCTGATGGCTCTTTTCTAGGCACAAGCCCCTTCCCCTTTACCTGGTTTCTTTTAATTTCATCCTTCTTCTCATTTCCTTCACGCCCTTATCACTGTGTGGAATTCTCTCATTTATGTCTTTGACTTCTAATTTATTGACTGTTTTTAGCAGCTAGAATTTGAGGTTTATCAAGATAGAAAACTTGTCTGCTTGCTGTCCACTGCTACAATCTCAGTGTGTGGAATAGCTGTTTGTTGGAATAGCTGACTGTATGAAGAAATGAATAAGGGGGAAATATCGTGTGATAAAAGGAACCTCAGGACTGTAACTGTATATTACACATAGAGGCAGATATTTGTCAACTAAATATGGCTTTAAAAATAAATAAAGCTCTACAAAATCATTAAGATCAATAGATAAGCATTAAGAAGATGCCTAGTGTTCAGTACCTATTCCAGGAATGCCAGTTGAATGAATGGGACAAGACAGAGGGAATATATTATTATATTTTATTTTATGTGCATTAGAAAACCAGAATTCTTCTTTCTAGTGTATTTTATTTTAAGGCTCCTAACATTCATATCTTTAATAAAACTCTAACACAGACCTACTTTTTCATATTCCAAAAACAAGGTTAGTAAAATGCAGGGAAAAAAATACCATAATAGGTTTAATATGCTCTGAGACACAAACGTAACTAAAATACATGACGCTAACATTACTCTTTTCCCTAAAAGTTTATAATGTTCTAGTTTTTGCTATACAAAGAAGACAAAAAGCCTCAATACTTCCATGGCATTTTTAGCTGGTAGAACATGAAGAGGACTGCAAGGAAATATTAGAAGAATAAACAACTCCCATGACTACTCCGTAGTGACAACAATAATTTGAAAGACAGGATTCTTTTTTATGATTAACCACACTGGGGATATTATAAATTAGGAAAATCAGTTACAAAATAGATTAATCATCTTAGGCTTTAAAGCATAAGACATTCAATATATTGTCAAATTAGAAAGAAAAAAGTCTCCAGTATTTAACAGTTATTTTTAATAATTATATTTTAGAAGGAAAGTACCAATAAATACCTTGTTTTCTCAAAAATTTCCAAGTTATTTTATGTTTATGGAAGTGGGTCTTGAATAAAAATTAAACGGATTGTATAAACAATTTCATATTCACTATAGAAGTGCAGAGTGCTTTTTAAAATAATGTCCCAACATTGAAATTACACTTTATTATTATAAAGGTACATGTTTATTGCAGAATGAAACAAAAAAAGATAAGCAGAAATAAGGAAATAAAAAGCCACATTCCTATCAACCAGAAATAACCACTACACAAAACTCTGTGTATTCATTTTCACATATGCATTTTTTTTTTACCAAAATGAAACTATACAGTACATTCTGTTTGTTACATTACTGTACGTGATGTCTTTCTTTTTTTCTATTAATGATTTCTAACTGTCCATGTCAATACGTTTTCAACTTATCTAACAGCAATCCTTATTTAGATTTTCTCAAGTGTCCCTCAAGTACATGCTACTGCTGGGACTGCTCAGCCCAAGATTTATTCCTGGACCAGAAAGTATATTTGAATGTAATGTCATTTAAATCTTCTTGCATCTAATTTTTCTCCAATTGGAAAGGCTTTCTCTTCATTGAGAAAACTTCTAAGCGTACAGAAAAAAGATCTGTACCATGAACACTTGCACAGATGTTATTTGACTTAGTCATTAAGAGTTGCCATCCCTGCTTTTGTGCTTCTTTCTCTCTTGCTTCTCTTACCTCACTATATATGCATAATGAACTTTATTTTCACAGCAAGGTGTGTGTGTATTAATATATGCATTACATTTTTTGTTACATCTCTTTAGTTTCTTTAATCAAAATAGTCCTCCAATTTTCAATAGAACTTTCTTTTTTAAGGGTACTATGTACGTTGTCTCACAGACTACTGCACATTTGGAATTGTTCCGATCGTTGGCATTGTTTTACTTATCCGTCCACGTCTTGTGTTTCCTGTATACTGAAAGGCAAGCCTATAAACTTGAAAGGTTTCAGGTTAGATGTTTCTGTCTATTGCTTTATATTCGTTCAGTGGACAGAGCTAGGAAATATTCTTTAGTTTGTAAATTATTAGTTTATATTGATTTTTCTATTTGAATGTAACATTACAGGGTTCTTTGATTGAATTTTTTATTTTCATAGTTAGATTTCTATTGTCTCATCCTGAAATAACTTGGTTACCAGCAACATTATATATAATTATTCACTGAATCTTATAAAACACATAAATAGCTTCCAAATTATTATAAGAGTAATAACATAACTTTACTACTGAGTGAAGTTTCAGACTTTTTTCTTGCAACTCTCTGTCCTTAGACTATAAGCCAAGAAGGATGTATAACCAGAGAAATAAGTTCCAAATCACTTTTTAAAAATTCATTTTTCTATGTGGTTATGATACCAATTTGATGTACAAGTTAAGTTTATCTATTTCAAGTAGATTTTAAACTTTAATTTTCTATTTTTGTATGAAAACTATATTATTAAATAAAAGATTTACACAAAAGAAATTTCACATTACTTCTTACATGCTATACTATACTGCTGTCTTATTTCCTGTACAGGTACACTATTTATTATTTCTTTTTTTCTGTCTTCTGTACATACATAAATATTATTAAAAAAATATTATATAACTACTTCACAACCTGCTTTCACTTATCAATATAGTCTAGAGATTTCTCCATATCAGAACATTGACATTCTCTCATGTTTTTTTTTTTTTTCTTGTTGTGGGCTGTGTTGTGGGCCCTCCATTTTGTGAAAGAATCATTATCAAAAGTCCTCTATTAATGGACATTTGTGTTGGCTGTCATTTTTAGCTATTAGAAAAAATGATAATAAAGGAAAAGCTAATGGGGATTTTGTTTAGTGTATATGAAAGTGTATGTTCAGGGTAAATATCTCGAGATAGCATTACTAGGTGTAGGATAAACCCGTATATAATTTTGTTCAGTTTTTCAATATTTTCCTTTATAGTGGATGTACCATGTGATAGTGCTGTCCTTTCATGGGAAAAAGTTTTAAAAGAGATGTGAAAAAATGTTAAAATGTTCATGATTGAATGATATGCAGTCATTTAAATTATGAAGTAATATGTATTTAAATTATGAAGTAATATTGCAGTAAAATAATATTCACTATATTTGAAATGTCAAAAATATAGATGATACACATATGTTATACACATGTAAAATATATTTAAAGATAATGATTCAGCATTTATATATTTTTAATGTATGATAAAACCAAGATGGGAGAAAAAAACCTTTCAAAAGCATAGAATACAATACACTCATACCAAGTATGATAGACATAAATTCCTTTTAGTTTCCTATTATATTACTGATGCTCCTGCAAAGAAGAAAAGTTCATCTTTTCAGACTTGATTAGGGTTTATATCAACTTTCCCATAAATTTTAAAAGACTTCTAAGTAGCATTTTGGGAACAACATTAAATTAATATTAATATAATCTAAAAAGTTACAAAACACAATTGTTCCAATTCTACATTAGATCTTTCTTAGTCTTAGAAAATGAACAATTCATCAATATTCAGTACATACTTTTCCAATGAAAGAAAATGCTAAACCTGTTTAAAGTATTCTTCTTTCTGAAAATTACTCTATATTAGACCACACTTTAAACAAATTGTCCTCTAAATTGATAGACTGAATCCAAATCTATAAATCCATTTATAAATACAAAACTCATAAAATTGTGACAAGTCTGAAGTAATTCTGATATGTATAGAACTTTGACTCTTTAAGTGCTCTAAATTACAAATTACACTCTTTGGTATAAATTTTTTCTATCGTAATTCAGCTTTATGAATTTGAAATTCTAATTACTATCTTAACAATGTGGCATCACAAAAGAGTATAATTTCCTGGTATTCTCACTTTATAGAGCATAAGGTTAACCATACATGTGGCTCTCTTTTAGGAAAATTTCTAACGTGATATTCTGAAAATTCCTATTCCTTTGCTGGTTTGTCATGAAGCCAAATATTTATGGAACTTTTTTTTTTTTTTACTTTGGCTCTCTATGGCTATCGATAAGTTATAAAATAACTTTACATCTTTATTTTGAAACACTATTCATCTCAACATTTCAATGTATTTTTCCTCCTAAAATCAATATTAGTTCTTTCACTGGCGAAAGGTATAATCTAGGTATTCTCAAGTCCCAAAGCATAAATCAAGCAGCTGAAAAACTTATTGATGGACAAAGCCCATTATGAGAACTAATGGTCTCGATACATATTTTCCCCTTTTGTGTATCTAAATTGAGTACAAGTAGAGTTGTCAAAGAGAATGGCATATCTCACAAGAAAACGAGAGGGAAGAATGAAGTAATTTAATTAACGAAATCTGACAGCCTAGTGAAACAAAGTCTCAGCCGTGACAGACGAAAAGCCAACAGCTCGTGCTGTGTAAAAAAGAAAATGCTGTCATACCTATCTTACGGCAAAAATTATCATTACTCTTTTAGAACATATATGGTTTTAAGATTTCTACCTGTTCAAAAATTAGTGCTTCTAGGAGTTGACTATTACCTTGAAAAGAAACTATTTTGATATTAGTTTACACCAAGTGTAATAAAGTTGGGCCATAATTATGCCAATAGCCATTTTAAAAGTTAATTTAAGACATTATTTCCATTAATTTTTATTATATATCACAAAAATTAACAGACTTGCATCTAATCCTAACTTCCATAATAAGAACAATATAGCAAACACAGATTGTTTTTGTAACTGTCATACAGTTTGTCTGTGTATGCATATACATTTGTACCACGGAAGACCGTTTTGGTTTGCATCCATATATACTTCAATGACAAATATATTTCAAGGGGATAGGTATTTCAAGGATATTTATATGTATTTCAAGGAGACATATACATATATATATCTCAAGGATAAATGTACCTTTGCAGATTTTTCCTGATTGTAGACCACAACGAAGGAGAGCAGTATTTCGATAGAAATTAGTTAACATAAAATATGTCCACAAAGATTTATTTTAAACAAGTCTTAGGACTTAACTTCATACAAAGTATAAAAAGTAGTTGCAACTCCATAATGCATCATACATAGACATTTAGCTATGCCCTAAATTTATACATTGTTTCAAAGTGTGTTAAAATTCCTTCAGAAGGGACTTCCCGTTATACAATGCCACTTAGCACACGAAATAACTAAAAAAACTTCTAACACTGTCTAGGAAAAAATTTTAAATTTTGAATTTAAATTTACATTTCCTATAGAGGCGTCAATCTACAACTTGAAAGTAGAAGTGGGTTGGGAGAAATTTTCTTCTTAACAAATATCTACTTTTCTTTTATCAACACTATCACTGAACATAATTTTCAGCAAATATGACATGTATCATTACTAGTTAAGCTATATAAAAATGCTTATGTGTATGCTCTTTTTAAAAACTTAATATTATTTTTAATTGGCATATAATTGTATGCATTTATAGGGTATGATGTGATGTTTTGATACATATATATAATGTGCATTGATTAAATAAGGGTATCAAAGTAATTAACATATCCATCATTTCACTTATCTTTTTTTGTGGTGAGACATTTGAAGTTTATTCTCAGTTATTTTGAAATACACAATACATTATTATTAACTATAGTCACTCTGCTGTGCCATAAATCTCAAAACTTAGTTTTCCAGTGTAAATGTAACTTTGTACCCTTTGAAAGCAACTCTGCATTCTCCCTCCACCCTCTCGTGGTGCTCTTTTATTGTTTTATTTTAATGAATATTTTTATAATTGTAAGAACTTTCATAGCTGCCAACTATCCTTGCTGTTTTCCCCGTAAGGATCTCAACCACAAATTCTGTTAACAAAAGGGTTGTCGGTTAACCAATACTAATTCTATGTAGTCATCACAGAATTAAGACTTGGAGGCAGTCCAGGAAGGATCTGGCTCCTAGACAAAGATTCAGGATTTTAGAAAGAATCTTTCAATACCAAGGCTATAAAAGCAACTGCATGTTGGCACTTATGTTTTAAAACCGCTGGTTGTCTGTGCTGATTTGTATTTAATACTTCATTCTAAAAGACACAAAGTAGTCATTTTAAAAGACTTCATGGATTTAAAAAAGTAATATAGAAAAATAATGTAGTATAGCAATATCCACATTTATGTTTTGTAAATAAAATAATGTGTACTAATTTGTTAGAGACTTTTAGAATTATAAAAACAACATGAGTCCTTTAATTTGCTATTTTTTTCACCAAGTAATTACTGAGTGTTTTCTATATTTGTTTACGTTCATTGGCCCACCTTCTCTGATAAAGATGTGCTCATATACAATGAAGTCTAATTACACATTTAAAGCATATAAATCTGACTGTGCCTGCTCTGGAAGAAGAACGGTGTATAGAGAGAGAAGAGGGTGGGCAAATGCAAGCCAAAAAGAAAAACGAAAAGCCAATGTAATTTCTATGATGTGGTTGATTTAGGCCAGCCTTCTCAGTGTGTAAGGTAGGTGCCTCTGATATGGGAGGGCTATGTCTTCTGTTCTCTCAGGTATGCTGTGTTCCTCTAGTCTCCTGATGCAATGGATCTGACTCTAGGTTTCATTGTACAGAATGTATTTTTTCATACCGCGTCACCTCTGAATTAAGCTGATTCTTCTTACGGAGGGCACCAGCAAAAACAAAGCAATTTGTTCTTGCTGACCGAGAAGTCTTCAAGGGGTTTTCAAGGAACGCATCACAAAACGATTTTTGATTGAGCGTAATTTTCACCTCCACCTCCCTTAGGTCTCACATCTCAACCTTAGACTGACCCAGATCACCCTGTTCAAAGTTTCTGAACATAGTCCTGACCCCTACCCCATACCCTTAGAATTATCCTTTCCCTGTGCTGTTTTTCTTTTTTACATTGCTTTTCCCACTTTCTAATTCATTATACCGTTTGCTTACTTATTATGCTTGCTGCTCATTCTAAGTATGACCTCAACAACTGCAAGCTCTATACAGGAATATTTTTGTTTGGTTAAAGGATGTATCCCAAGAACCTAGAATGGAGCCTGGCTCCTAGAGGGCACTTAGTACTAATAACGTTTGTTGAAGGAACGCATGAATGGAGTTTCAAAAGTGATGTCCTTAGGACAAGGCCACTGGATAAGCTGTGACTCCTCCATTAAACACTAATGAGCACCTGTGGATGATGGTCATGCTTCCTATATTTTAAACTTGTCCGGAAGGTATCTTTAATGCTATAGGAAAAATGATCATTCATAAGAAAACCCAGAGTGCATAACTTAGTTTTTAAACCTGCATGTTTCTTAATTGGTAAAAAATAAACAGAAATATCTGAGATAATGCTAAATACATGAAGCATGTGACGAGGAAGACATTTTTTTCTAATAAATGTCAGGCACATTCTTATATACATGCAAAGGAAAAGTACTGAATCTAAGAAAAGATGGAAAAAATGAATGAAAGCAAAACAGAAAGCTTCAGTAAACTGCAGTTTATTAGCAGCTGGATGAGAGAGTCTAACTGGCAGTTATTCAGCTATTTGAATTGAGCTTAAACCATAGGCTGACATAATATATAAGCATAGGACAAAAAACTCTTCTGTTCTACCTAATAGCTAATAAAACAATTACAGTAAAAATGAACCATTCTTATTCTTATGTGAATATAGTGAACTACTTCCATACTTTTTTTTAGAACTCCCTGCACACTAACCGTGCCAGGAGCACCACCAAAATTAAATCTAAGGAAAGTAGCAGAGATTGTGAAATACAGAGATAATTTCACTGAGAAAGTTTTTTCAAGATGTGTATTCATAATGCAAATAGTACTATTATTTTCCTGGCATATATGTAGAAAACTGCATTTATAAAGCAAATCTCAAAATTTGAAAAGTGTGTTAAAATATTTGAAAAACAAACAGTAGTAGTATGAGCATCTCTTACCAAACCGATTCATGCCTTATTCAAACACGAATGAGACAAAATATGTGTGATGACACAGTTCAGTAAATTTTAAATAGTCAAATGAAAACTCCTAGTGATATTTAGATTACCAGTAATTAATAATAGTTTAAAATTTTATAAAATATCTGGTAACTTCAAAACTCTTAAAGAAAATATGAAAAAAAAATTGCAAGTTCAAGACTAACAAATAGTTCTCAATAAGTTTAAAACACATGCCAATGAAAGAACCTTCTTTACTTAAAATTTTAGTGTATTTGTCTCTATATGAAATTTTAAAATCCTGTGACTATTCTGAGTCAATTTCAGGCACTAATTGAAAGGAAAATTCACACCTTTAAAGTCAATCAACTACATTTAAAAAGACAATCTTCTGGAGAACATAAAATGGAAGTTCAAGAAACAAGCTGTCCGTAAAGATTAATTAATCAAATTAATTAATTAATGACTAATTTGATTAATCAAATTTGTCAAATTAATGAAAGTACCTGAATTTTCTCACTGCCAGAATATACGATCTTCACAGTGCTTTGGCTATTCACTCCTGAATATTTTAATCAAAATGCTCTTTGCAGTAGTTCAAGCTATAAAATATTTATAGACAGCATATATTCTATATTGAAGCTTCTATTTATATAGTAGATATAATCAGAAAAAAACTTCCCTACCTCTAAATGTAATCTTGTAATGGGCAACATTGCTACTTGACCACATCTATTCATCTTCTAGCCTGTTTTAATAACACGGGTGACACCTAAGAAATTATTCTTTGATCTTCAATAAACTAACCCTGCGCAGACAGAGTAAGGTGGAAGAGGTTAAATTAGCATTGATTCTTTAAGACACATTCATCATTTATTTAACAATCTCCCTCATCACAACTACTGTGATTATAGTCCTGTGCTGAGACACTCTGAATTTGTTTTTTAAAAATTCTCGCAATGTGCATTAGAAATCAGAGCACACATTACACACTAACATTAGTTTCAGGTCTCTTGACAAATCTGTTACCAGACAGAAGTAGTTTGTTGCAGCAACCTTTAAACTTATTCACTGCAGTAGATTTTTAATAGATTTTATTATAATTAATGTTTTCTGGGGATTGTATTTTCTATTTTCCTAAGCAAAATGTGCAGCAACAGTTATCTTTTCAAGAAAATTATATTAACAGTGACTTGTAGTATCATATATTCTGACGTTCATACTAAGAAAACATGATCTGTAAAGAATAATTTGTGGCTAATATTGACAGCTTTAGGAAGAAAGCAACAGAATATAAGAATCATCCATAATGCGCAAGATTTCTACAAGATTTAGCTTTTTCTCTGATGAACACTATTTGCAAATTATAAATAGATATATGTGGATATATACCATATTTGTGAAATTTAAAATAATGTAAAACTGTATTTCCTAAGAACAAAAAACAAAATATATTATAAATTGAAGAAGAATAAACAATCCTTATTGCATACAGAATATGAAAATATTTACAAATAAATATTGAAAAATATAGAAAATATATCCTGATCATGAAAGAAATTGTACCATTGATGAATCATATATTTCCAAACAGTTATGTAATTCATCATACTTAAAATATTTTACTTATTTCTAATTTATTTATTTAAAATATTCCCCATCTTTCACATGCAAAATGCCCTAAAGTTTATTACTATAGTTACGTCTAATTACTTTCATAAACTTCTATATGCGTATTTTAGGAATTAATTTTCTGATACTGATGATTGCAGATTATAATATATCACCAGGAAATACGAAGCATGAACTCTTTAGAATAGACTATTACTGTGTATTAAGAACTACCCAAGTCATAACAAACACTTGTACAAGGGGAATCTTAAGGACTCAGTATCAAAAAAGTATTATTCTTTAACCTTAATTCAATCCAATAAAATGTATTAAATTATCACTGTCACATATGAAAACAAGGTAGGAACAATAATGATTTAATGAGGATTAATGATGCGCATGGCTTCATTTTTTTATATTTATTTGTATGTTTAGAGAACTAAATAACATAATTATGAGGCACAGATAGGCAAATTCACATGAGGCTGCTAGTAGCTCTTTTGTTAGAATAACTCTACACAGCTTAGTTATTTCCCTAGAGGTACAAGTCACTCCTCGGTAACCAATTCTCACAAGACGTCACTAATAATACTACATAGAACTGATAATGTGACATAAAAGTCTCAAATTTTGTATTTATGTTCAGTCATTCCGACAGTTAGATTTCTGTCTCCCAAACAGCATTCTTTAAATTGAATAAAATGGAATATTTGAGTCCAAATGTGTGTTTTCCCTTTTCCTTGTTTTAAGAGCACATTACCTTTAACAAGATTAGACTTCCACAAAGATCACATGGTAGTGAAAAAGCAACTACAATTTTCTGAAATTCAGATAACTTATTTGAAAATTGAGCTATTTGAAGTATATGGTTTCTAAGGTAACTTGTGGTACTTGTGCTGTATGATGTTATGCTGGAAAAAGATTTAATGAGAAATATGGTTTTATTACTCTTATTGAACAACTCTCAGGCTTGCAGATTTATAAACACATAGGTTACTATTTGCAAAATAGGTATATGGCTTATATCCTAGGGATATATATATATATGTATATATATATATATTTCTTTTTTTTTGTATTAAAAAATTTTAAACAGGAAAAAAATTGTACAAAAGAGAATCACTTTTGGTAAATCCTCTGAGTTTTATAAAAATTATTTCTTCTTAAAAATAAATATTAACATCATTTAAATAGTATGGTGTTATTAAAGAAGTATTTTAGTCTCAAGATTGATAGCTATAATATTTAGGTACTTAGAATAAACACATATTAAAATGAATATAATAAAAACTTTTTAAAAATACATAGTTTTTAGTGCTTTTTCGGTTAAAAAGTAACGTATATAAACACCTGAAAACAATTTGTGCTATAATTAAAAACTTTAGTTTATTTCTTAATAGAGACACGAATTTTATATTAAATATATTAATATAGTTTGCAAGGCAACACAAAAGTAACATCCACATTTATGTTATTCAATATGATGGGGACATGCAGATAAAAATACATTTTAACATTATATGTGTTTATGAAACTTAAAATTATCTCTATTCTATTCTGTCAAAAAAGTGCTAAAAATTATTAACAAATGTTTTTAACTAGAAGAGAGGGTTCTTACATATGCTAGATACAAGATGAAGATATATATATTTTTTTATCAAGGGGAAATTTATGGTCATGGACTTAGAAAAAGTGAAAATTTCATACCTGTGATTAAGGAAAAATGAGTGTGTGTGTGTGTGTGTGTGTGTGTGTTTATGCCAAAGTTTTCCAGAATCATCCAGTGTTAGTATAATCAATATTATATTAAAACATGTTTTACAATTCTATTTTGACAGCTCAACAAGTATTTCACATGAAGAAAAAAATACTAATGTTCAATTAAATTACTTTCTGCCACCTCCACCGAAACCCAAGAGCTAAAATATTATTGTAAATTTCCTTACCAAATTGTGTCTCCTTTTAAGTGCCTGCATGTAAAAATGATGTGCTTGGCCCTTGGTGATTGCAAATGCAATAACTTTATTAAACTGTTAACAAATAAATTAGCCTTTCTTAAAAATAAATTGCCCAAGTATTCTAAGATGTATTTTCCACATGTCTGCAAATTCACTAATTCAGAGGACTGTATTAGAGTTGTTGGTTTAAAAAAAAATTAATAAGACATTGGTATGCTAGTTGGTACCTGTAATTATCTTTTTTAGTTCGGGAAGGTATCTGGGGATTGCGTAAGAGCAAAAGACGAATGGTGCCCCACTAAATCCTATTAAATCAATGCATGGACACAGCACAGCAGAAGTAAATAAGCTGCTGGAGGTCTGCATACCAATAAAGAAGATAAAAATGGTTTTACACAGCTACTTACATCATAGCTTAGAAGTTCAGTCTGTGTGGACTTATCTACTCTGGAGGCAAAAGCCTTCTGTAAATGCCGGACTTTTTCCTGTAAAATGAAAAAAAAAATACACATTGTTGGTGAGTCATATACTTCTACATTAATTTTCTCCACTTAATAAATAAAATTTGATTAGTGTGCAATCCACAGTGCTCTACATGTATACACTTTGCTCTGTTGGTGCATGTCAAATCTGCGTAAATATTTAGAGCTTTAATTTTCAGGTCACAACTATTCCACCTTAGGCATCTTTTCTTCTAGTACAGGAGCCACTGAGTCAGAACCAGAGTTGAATGTTAGAGACATGATTTGCTTAAATCCAAGACCAAACGCTTATGCTATATTTTCTGGTAGCTGGTTTTTTTTTTTTTTTCTGATAACTAAAATGATATGATTTTGCTGATCTAGTTCCAGAGCATTAGGATGGGCTGTAAATCCAGTACGATTGGTGTCCTTATAAGAAGACGGACACTGGACACAACTACAAGACACACGGGAGAGAAGGCCATGAGCAAACAGAAGCAGGGGTTAGAATGATGCATCTACAAGCCAAGTAACTTCAAGAATTGCCAGCACCGCCAGAAACTAGAAGAGGCTAGGAAGGATCCTTCTCTATGGTCTTCAGAGGGAACATGTTCCCACCGATACTTAGATTTCAGACTTCTAGGCTCCACAACTGTGAGAGAGTATGTTTCTGCTGTTTTTAAGTCAGCCAGTTTGAGGTACTTGGTTACAGCAGCCACAGGACACTATTAATAATACGGCCTCCAGACAGGTTTTCCTGTCTTCATCCATGCATTTTCCACTCCACATTTTCTATTACATAAATAACAGCAAAGTAACATGCAAACGTCATTTGGATCCTATCACTCTCCTGCTTAAACCCTTCAATAGTTTCCCCTTCCACATGGCAGTCACGAGCCACGTGTCCAAACTGAGACGTGTTATAACTGTAATATACACTGGACTTTGAAGAATTAGTAGAAAAAATATCATTAAGAAAATATCTCACTAATAATTTTTGCATCTTAAAATCATACTATTTTGGATATATTAAGCTAAATAAAATGAATCTGAAACATTGACTTACACAAATATCTACCACTTGTTGGTTGTTTTATACTTCTACTGCACCGTTCTGGTCTCTATAATAAAAATGAAACCTTTTCCTATGACGTACAGTCCCAGCCTCACATGGGCCTTATCTATGTGTGTGCTAACTTCACACCATATCCCTCTTCCACTTGCAAACCTTACTCTCCTCATCTTCTTTCAGTTGACTGAAAAGATCAAGATTTTTACCACGTGACGACCTTTCAATATACTATTCCCTCCATTTGGGATCTTGTGCATAGTAAGTGTCACTGTATTAGAGGTACCCTTTTTAAAGTAGATTCTCATCTCCAGGTAATTCTCTCTTAATCTCTTATTTACTGAACGTCTTCCATTTCGACAGACATTTCTTTTATTTGTCTACCTATATTTGGTCTGCTTTCTGCATTAGCATTCAAGTTCCTTACAGCAAGGACCGTGTCTGTTTTGAGCCATCCTGACTCGACATTGCCATATGTGGTTTTTGGCTCATTAAAGGCGCTCAATACTTTTTGTAATAAATGAGGAAGTAGGTGAATGAGAGAATATGTATAAGGTTTGAGTGGCATTGAAGACCAGCTTGTGAACTTGACATTCTGCAGAAACATTTGCTATACGGAAGTTAATACTGATGGCATGACGAGTCTAGCAACATTTCTGGCATATTATGGTATATAAATTTAAGTAGGGACAGATTGGAAATGAAATATGAACTAAGGGGTTCTCCTAGTAATTCTAGCCTGCAAAAATGCTTTCAGATAAAGAAAGGGAGAAGAAAGGCAGGATGGACAGAAAAGTGAGGATGTTAAAGAACAGGAAAAAAATCAAACATATGTCTGAGAAATTGATGCTGTACCATCAAGTGAGAAATGTTATTTTCATGTGCAGATTAGGATCTCTTTTTTTCAAGAAAATCTTACGTATGCCATTCTCACTCATGCCTGAATTTTATATTGCAAGTGAGACATTAATGACATGATTAATCCAATGAAAGTAATTAGGGGAAAATAATTAATGTTGATGTTTCTTCTAGAGAAAATAAGTCCAGAAGAATTTTTTGATACATCGAGTTCCAAACATTCCCTCACTAGGAGAATCCTGGTCTAAACACACACATTCTCTTTGTCGGGTGGTTGTCCATTCTGCTGGCCCATATTGCATGACGGGACTTCTGCTAAAAGTACTCTTATGGTTTCTTTTTCTATCTCTCACTCACTCCTCTTCATCTGTAAACTGGTAGGGGACCTTGGGATAAAGAAACACACTCTGCTTCTTACTGGCATGACTGTACACAGGAAGAAATCTCAGCATGCCCAGGCATAAGCTTACAGGGTCTTGCTCTGCGGGAGAGGCCTGCAATTTTCCCTTTGTGTCAGTGACTCCAATAGGTCACTTCAGTTCAGAGAAGAATGTACTGGAAGCTCATATGAATGCATTCAAATCCAAGTTTGGATAGCACTGTATGAGAATTCAGTCTCTCTGCAGCTTCTATTTTGCAATTAATTCTTAATTTAGGAGGACAAAGAAAGGTGTTCTTGGTTGTCCTTTTTTAAACTTGAAGACACACATACACGTATACACACATACATACACACACACACACAGAATAAATTTGGAATAATGGGGTTTCAATATCGGTATTGGAAAGATCTAAGAGAGTTAAAATAGCATTAACTAATACAACAGCCACAAATCCTTAATTCGACCTTGAGAATTGTTCATTAAAAAAAATAAAAAAACCTGTATCACTAAAAACAGAAACCTGCCTGCAATATTGAGATTGACCAATATATAACAATTGAGTATATATTTTAAAATATTGGCTACATTGGTAAAAATAATACATTATTTCAGTTCATATTTGCCTACCAACAAGGGAGAATGAATATGACTAGATGTACACTAACTTTCCATTATCTGATTTGTTTATTATATCTATTTCCCTTCACAATCACTAATTAAAAATTCCGTATATCTTAGTGATACCAGAGGCTTAAGAACAGAAGTTGACTGGAATGAAAACCATTACTAGCAATAACACAAAAAACTGCAACTCAGCGCACCAAAACTATGAAAGATAATTTATACCTAACCTTTTAAATTCATTGTATTAGTAAAATCTATACAACTTCTTTTTAACAATGTCTATCCTATATGTCAAATTGCCTACTTAGATATGTACACTTGGATACCCTTCATGCATTACAATTGCAGCGTATTGTAAGCAAAACTTGTCGTCTTCTAATGTTTTTTCTTCTTGTAGATTCCCTGCACCAGTGATAGGCACTGTTATCACAGAATGTCCTACTACAGACCCTAGGAGTCATCCTGCATGCTTGGCTTCCCACGTTCATCCACCAAAAGTCCGAAGAATTCTTCTTACATAACTTTCGGATCTGTCCCTTCTCCTCTATTTTAACCACCAGTGTTTACTCCAGACCCTTGTACTTTTTCTCCAGAATCACTGAAATAACTTTCACCAGTACTCTCGCCTCCAGTTTTGTTTCACTTAATATATGCATCATACTGCAGCTAAACTCGTCTTTCTAAAATAGAATCGGATCACCCTTCACTGGTTCCTTACAAATTCAAGACATGTTTAAAATTCTTCAGCATTATTCATTTAAGTTCTTCATGTTCTGGTCACTGGCAATTTGTGTACCACTCCCCAGGAAACTATAAACCCCGGAAAAAAACTGTTACTTTCTGTTTAAAGAATCTGATAAGCTCTCTAAAGTGTCTTTGTGTTTTATTATATTTCACTTGAAGCCTAAACTATGTTTCCTCTCCTTTCTTCTTCACTTGGCTCAGGATCTTGAATTCTTATTACTTAAAATGTAAATGATTTTATACATTTCACTTCATTCTGAATCTGTAAAGTAAAACTAGTTTGATTCCTGCAATTACAATGCAAATGGTTTTCTGTATTTTCATTCTTTTTGAAAGAGCTGAGCAAAGCAAAACCTTGTGACTCCCATTTATTCTTAGATAGAACAACCTAGTTTGGGCTCAGTCTAATGTTTTCAATCTATTATAAAATAATTTTAATACAGAATTTCATTAAAATGAATTTATCCTTGACAGCCTATCACTGAGGGAAATATCTACCTACGTAGAGGGAATTTTAGATTTGTTTATATTATTAACTAATTTTCTCCACAGAGAAAATTTTCAGGCACCCCTAAATATCATTGTTGTATATGATAACATCTACTCTGTTTATTACAAAGTATCATGTTTTTGCTTGCTGTTCTAATACAAAGTAAAAACGACAGCCAGGATATTTTTCAAAGTAACAATTTTATTAAAGAAATTTATAAACAATTTAATTTAATTTTAGTGTTACTTCATTTTCAACTCTATTTGAAATACTAATGCCTAAAGTATTGTAATTGTTCTCCATTTTTAAATAAACCTAGGGACAGAGATACATAGAAAGAGAGGATATGCAATTTATTAAAAGTGTCTACACACAATCCCAGAGTTTCTTTTTTTTTTTTTTTTTTTTTTTTAGACAGGGTCTCACGCGGTTGCCCGGGCTAGAGTGCCATGGCGTCAGCTGAGCTCACAGCAATCTCAAACTCCTGGGCTCAAGAAATCCTTCTGCCTCAGCCTCCCAAGTAGCTGGGACTACAGGCATGCGCCACCATGCCCGGCTCATTTTTTCTATATATATATATATATTTAGTTGGCCAATTAATTTCTTTCTATTATTAGTAGAGACGGGGTCTCGCTCTTGCTCAGGCTGGTTTCGAACTCCTGACCTTGAGCGATCCACCCGCCTCAGCCTCCCAGAGTGCTAGGATTACAGGCGTGAGCTACCGCGCCCGGCACAATCCCGGAGTTTTTAAATTCACTTTATTAGTCTAAATTAATAAGTCTACTAATTTTAATCTAATTTCAAAGCTGTCAGAGCATAATTTTAATCAAACCACACACCAATTGAATTGAACTTCCCAGTGACTCCCAAACACTATCAACTGTAATTTCTCATATGGTAAAAATCACAGCACAACAACGTCCAGCACGTGGAAAGCATGTAAGGAATGATGGACAGAACCATCGCTAGTACTTGTAAGTACGAGAAATGGTACCATTGCTACCTGATAAAGAAGGAAGAAGAGAAAATGTGAAGAAGGGGAGGGAAAGAAACGGTGGAAGGAATAGGCAAAAAAAAAAAAAATAGGAGAAGCAGGCTGGGAAGGTTGAATGGAAAAGGGGAGGCAGAGAGGAGGAGACAGGGAGGGAGGGAGCTGTTGGTACAGTCAGTGTTTCTTGAAACAGATGAGTTGTTCTGGGGACAAAGGGTAATCAACAAAGTGAACTGAAATTTAAGCAAGTATTAGTTGTCTTATAATATTTGTTGCCTTGGCAGCTCCAATACAACGTCATGTGCTCACATCAATGCCTTCATGTATGTGCATGTATTCAAACATATATTAATATCAATGTTTTCCTTTGATTGGGATATTGCTTTAGTTTAAAAAAATATGATAGGGTAGTTTAATCCATTAAAATAATGCATGGAGATTACTTAAGCTGTAAAAGAAGTAATATTTAGCAGTACTCAATTGTATTCATGAAAGAACAAAATTTTGGATGAGATTTCAGAAGTCCCACTACATGTTATTTAGTTATCCCATGTTTTAAATTTGTGACTTATCTAAAATTGCATGTAAATAGAAATTTTCACAAAGATTTATTAGCTGGTGCTTGGCATTTTCATACTTCATGAAGTGTCCTTTGAAAGAATATTTATAAGGTCATATTTCAGAACATCTATTTTCATTTTAAGTGGAGAATTTTTTCTTTGTAAAATAAAATAAATTTTCAACTCTACAACATTATCAAGATATAAAGTCAGTATATGTAAAATAGTGAAATAACAGAAAATGAAAAAATGCCAACAATTTAAAAGAGGAAACCATTAGGAAGAATTGTAAACCACTGAATAGAAATACTTTACCTAAATAATACATCTTGAATACTGATATAAATCCACCACACCTACATGCAAGAATTCAGGTGTTCAACAAGATAATCCAACTTGCATGGGTTGCTGATTACTACCTCCAAAAATGGTGCCAAGGGCACAGCAAGGTGAGAAAGAGAGAATCCCAGATCTAACAACAACAAAAACAGTAAGAAGCTGATTTTAAACTACTCTGTGTGGGCAGTGAGGGGCCACAGGAATATACCTGGAAAGGATTTAGAAGAGTCTGATCCTTGAAGCAAGGTAGAAGGAATCTGCAGTCCAGGGAGGTAATATACATTTCTCAGAGACATTTCTGTAGGAAATGACAAACAAAGCCCAGAACCTAGGTCTCCACCCTCCCCCTTTATGTCAGGTCACTTTCAGTGATAATGTTCTATTTAAATTAATAACTGAAAATTGATTGTTTCTTATAATCACTATTTTGTGCATTTATTATTTAAAAGTGTTTCATCACAAGAGTACTTGGAGGCAGTTTTGACTTTTTTTTAATTTTAGAAAGATTAGAAGTTCGCTATTCAACATAAAGTGTGCTATTACGTGTAAAAGAAAATATCATAATGGGTCTCTTTATACTGCAATATTTTCTCTTGAGCATCATTAATAAACTTAAGCTATTTACAAGTCGTTCCTTGGGCCTATGTACTTTTCATATT
The DNA here is from genome assembly GCA_963574885.1 of Lepilemur ruficaudatus. Lineage (NCBI taxonomy): Eukaryota > Metazoa > Chordata > Mammalia > Primates > Lepilemuridae > Lepilemur > Lepilemur ruficaudatus. Next base: position 1,885 of record CAUYRT010061838.1, on the reverse strand, counting down.
TTATTTATGTTATCCACACTCTCAGGTACTCATTTCAAATAAAGAAGAACTGACCTTGAGGAAGTGAGTTTTTAACAAAAACTTTGAAACATTATATTTGCACAAATATATACACAAGTATCATATTAAAACGTATCACACCGCTTAGCATATTGTCCTCCAAGTTCATCCGTGATGTGACAAATGGCAGGGTCCTCTTTCCTAAGGCCGAATAATATTCCTGAGTGTGTGTGTGTGTGAATCACAGTCTCTTCATTCATACATAGACACTTAAGTTGTTTCTGTATCTAGGCTATCGTGTACAATGCTGCAAAATCTATTTTTTTAAAAAAAAAAAAAACAAATTTGCTCTAACAGTGTCCCTGATGGGTTTGTCTCTCCCCATTCTTGTTTTTGAGAAGCACTGAAGAAAGTTCTAGGTTCGTATAAATTAGTCATCTGAATAAGGACTCCCTGTCGTGAACAAAGAGTGATCAGGTTCATCTAAATTACTTAACTTGGGTGGCAGAAGGCTGACTAGGAGAGAGTGAACCAGTAAGGGAAGCGGGACTCGTAATTATTAAGTGCTTTAACACTGCATACATTTATTACTCCCAGCAGATAATTAAGGCCTTTTAATTCTCTGACTTGGCAGATTCTGACACACCCTGCATTTCGAGAGTAAAAGTAAAACCATAAGGGGAAAAGTCATTTCAACTTATACTTTAAATTAGCATTACACTCATCCTTGATTGCAGTTGACAGTTTTTCCCAGGTGACGTTGATGTAAGTTTCTTGTATATCTTGAATTTTTTCTGTTCTTTTGTGGAATATTGATTAGATATTTTTATCAGTAAATTCAGACTGAGAAAAATAATATATGACACTGCTATGTGACACTAACACAATTTGATTTTTATAAATATTTGTAATAGTTCATGCATGAAATTAATCAAGTGAAAATGAAAATATTTTATAAATTTTTTATAAATCTCTGCTGACCTTGAAAACAAGAAATAAATAATTGCTCAATATGGAGTTAAAAATATTTACAAATGCTACAGAGTAATATCAAGGACACTATATTGGATAGAAAATTGAAAAGTCTGTTCTGTTTCTTTTTCTCTCTTTGTTACTTTCATTTCAAAACCACATTTTTTTTCACTTGGAAATCCATGCCCATTTTCATGGAATGTGACTTGATTTTGAATGAAAAGATATAACAGAAATGGTAAGACATACCTCAAAGTTAAAAGTGATTTTTTTCCATTTATTTAGTTGAAATATAAACACTAAATATTTTATTTTGCTTATTTTAAAATAGTGCCAGAGATAGATTCTTGTGGTAAGCAACGGAGATTATAAAATGGAGTAATATAAAACAAAACTGTAAGACAGGGCTAAGTCTCCATTATACCTTCAGAAAACAGAAAGATAGGATCATGTCCCTGAATTTCTTTTTATTGCCTTCTTATTCGCTACTCTTTCTCCTCTTGCTCTTTCAAAGTATTATCTAAATCAAGAAAGGGCACTTAATATTAAAGTATAAAGAGTAAAATAAATAAGTAATAAAACAGTGTGATGAATTAGAGATGTAAAATTGTTTTCATCTTTAATATAGTTTTTATATATCCACATGTGCCATTTTTTCCTTGGCGTTACAACTGAACTTTTCTTTTTCAGCTGTAATCAAGTATTAATGTACAGTAGGATTACATTCTTTTTTTTTTGAGACAGAGTCTCACTCTGTTGCCCAGGCTAGAGTGAGTGCCGTGGCGTCAGCCTCGCTCACAGCAACCTCAAACTCCTGGGCTCAAGTGATCCTCCTGCCTCAGCCTCCCGAGTAGCTGGGACTACAGGCATGCGCCACCATGCCCGGCTAATTTTTTCTATATATTTTTAGTTG